>NW_022259082.1:26916-45586 GCF_009602425.1 Actinia tenebrosa | reverse complement strand
ACACCTTACCCACAACAGACTGACACCTTACCCACAACAGACTGACACCTTTCCCACAACAGAATGACACCTTACCCACAACAGACTGACACCTTACCCACAACAGACTGACACCTTACCCACAACAGACTGACACCTTACCCACAACAGACTGACAAATTGCTCACAACAGACTGACACCTTACCCACCACAGACTGAAACCTTACCCACTACAGACTGACACCTTACCCACAACAGATTGAATAGAATCACTAGAATCACTCACCAAAATGGAACTGCAATGCCCTAAACAAAAATAAAGTATTGTCAAAATTGAATGTAAAAATGCTTTAATTCGTATGGTACAAGTAGAATCAAATCTTACTAAAGATGTACAACTACGAGGCCAAGTCTAAATCTGACATTTATAAAAAGGAGTTGCTGATAGGAATGAAACCCACGTCTCCCGTCGCTAAGCTACGAGGGACGATTCCTGGTGAATGGTCATTTTTCTGCATTCACTTGATGAAACACTCGTCCTCCACACAGGTATCAGGTACCATATTAAGTTTTGAGTCAGGGAATTCATATAGTTCTACTTACCGCAACTGTTTCATTAAGTCCTAAGGAATAGTTTGGAGCCATTATCCTGTAATCACAAGCTGATGCAAGTACACATCCTCCAGCAATGGCATGACCCTGTGGACACAAGCACCATGGTAACAATGACTTGATTCAGTATGATTAATATCAACCTTAAATTAGCAGTATAGTTAAGGTTAGGGTTAACCACCCTATAGATAGGATCACCATGGTAATGGTAAACAGTGACTTGATGCAGTATGATTAATATCAACCTTAAATGAACAGTATAGTTAAGGTTAGGGTTAACCACCCTATAGATATGATCACCATGGTAATGATAAACAGCGTATCATGTCTTGGTGCAGTATGATTAACATAAACCTTACATTGACAACAGCAATGGTAGCTAATCTAGATCCATACAGTTGTAACCACATCTCTTGAAATCCTCTCCAGAAAACAGCAAGACGCTTTGGATCAGGATTGTGCATCTCCTTGATTAGGTCTAATCCAGCAGAGAACACTTTTGGTAGACTCTGACAGTTTGCAAGAAAAACAAACAATGGATTTATAAGATTACAAAAGGTATTTAGGACATTAGGCCAGATATAATTGGGTTTGATAAACAATACTTGGGGACCCCCATTTAGACATGTTAGTGAATCCCCCATCATATAGTTGTACCTTGTTTGATCTTTTAGCATTTAAGCTGTAAAATGTTTTATGTTCATATCTCAACAATAACCTCTGCTCTTAATGACAATAATAATATAAAAAAAACCAGCAATAATTCTAGATCTCTATTCTTGGATCTTGGAATGACCTATCTCCTATAGTTTATTGGCACAAGTATCTCTCTCTACTCCAACAACCTTTTTAAAAAGTAGATATACATGGACCAGTTACGGCATATCATCCATGCAGCACAACACTGTTTTGCATTCCAAAGTAATCTGAAGTGGGAATAGCTTTAAGGGGTCTATGTGATTATAGATTTATTACATTTATTTTCATATTTAATCTTATTCAATTTAATCTTGAGTCGGACTAAAGATTCGAGAAACAGAAATCATAAATACGAAGAAGACTTATATATGTACCACAAAATACGAGAAAACAGGCGGCTTTGGGGGGGTGTCCGGTGCATCTTTGGGGACACCCCACTGGATTCGCCCCTGTATTCAGCGCCCCAGTATATTATATGTACTCACTGAGGTCAAGATCAGTCCCCTGATGTCTCTGTTGTTTTCAAGATCTGAAAGAGTCGTATTTATTTCTTCAAGAAACTCTAAAGTGAAGCTATTGACGGGTTTTCTGTTCAGAACCACGGTAGCGACTTGGTCTTGTGTTTGCACTTCGACCGAAGATGATGATGCATATCTTGCAAAAATCCTAGTTATTCTGTTCCTGCTTGAATTGGGAGAAAAACCTGTAAAAATACACAGAACATTTTATAAAACAAAGAGATTCCAATAACAGTGGAATCAGAGACTAAACATACGTAAGATCGGCTTTATGACATGTCTGATGTTGGTCGCCATCTTGAAAGTGCTTTGTTCATGGGTTTCCTGTGTACCTCATGAATAATTCATGAGTGCGAAACCTGGGCGGCAATTTGATTGGCTATTGGTAAGATAAATAAAAGATGGCATTAAAGAGCTGGGAAATGAAGTTGTCATGATGGAGCTGAGCATTGGACTTTTTGATACACTTGTATAGTGGAATAACGTCATTTGTATACGGCACACTCTGTAAAGGCTATACTTTGTAAGCTAGGGAGCTGACGGTATGCACTTTACAGTACCCTCTGTCTATAAGTGCTCTCTTTTAAGATTATTGAAAGCTGAAGTTACATGGATTAGAGAGAAGTTAAAACAATTGTGTAAGATCACAAGTCCTCTCACTTAGAAGGCAATCCACTTGCCAACTTAGCTACAGTACTTGTACCTCTTTGTTACATCATGATCAATGGTGTGTTGTTAATGCCTTCCCACACATTACAAATCAACTGCCGGAGGACAGCAGAATGTCAACTAAGCAAAGATGCTTGCAGGTCTTTTGCAGAATCATCATCTAACATGTGAAACATGGGACAATCATGGACTAAAACAGCATGTGAAACGAGATTTTTTTATTCAGCATAGCTATGAACAGTGAGATACTATTTTGCACTTTTTTTCTATTTTTCACTTTTTACAGTGGTTTATCTTCATCTATAACGATTGTTACTACTAATGTGGTGTGAATCTTATTTTCGCTTTATTTCAAATTTTTTTCTTCATTCCCATTTGTTTCAGTCTCGTAGCAATTTGTTTCCGAGTTTCTTCACTTGTTACCCTAGCAACGAACATTTCAATGTCTTCTTCCTTTGTTCTCTGAAGGAGGTCCAATAATTGTTTTCGGTGTCGTGCCTTGGTTAGTTTTCTGCTTTCATCTAGAATCAAGTAATAAGTAACAATATTAAAATACTGAGGGTGATGGATTAGTAAAATACTTGCCTTTCATTATTCAATGAGTCTAATGGGTTGGGTCACTGGTTGTTGGTGGCATGGGTGGCTTGCGTCTTGCTGTAGTCCAGGTTTGAGCCCTGGCTCAAAACTGATGATATGTGATTTTTGTATGTTTGACGTGTTGTTCTCTCCCTTGCCATGAGCATTTAATTCTCCAGGTTCTACGATTTTCTCTCTCTACAAAAATCAACGTGAGTTGAGTGCTGCATGTTGTAAATATAGAATGTAGTGGTAGTGCTTATAAGGAGGGAACCTTACAGAAGAGCTTAATACAGGGAGTAATGGTTGTAAAATATAAGTGTTTTAAAAGTTGGGTTTCTGCAGATGCATGATTTAATGCTATACATTATGTCTATATTAATGCTGGAAATTCTTTTCATACCTGGTACAGACAACCATGTTTTCATTTCCCTGTGCACTTCAGGAAGAACATTATCTATAGGCTCAACTTTGTGAATTAGTCCAATAGCAGCAGCCTGTTCTGAAGACATAACCTCAGCATTGTAAATGATTTTCTCTGCCTTGCTTTGACCAACGGCATTGATTAGAGTACCTGACATCCTGAAATGAAAGGAATATAATGTTTAAACTACCTGTATTATGCCGAGTGAGCTAGTACTGACTATACCGGGATGATCCGCTGAACAGGGTATGGTTTTTCGAGCTTCTTGTCATAAACAGGGTATGCAATTTTACTCAAGTTCCAAGTTCTTCCTGAGTTTCCTGTCATATTCAGGGATTCTACTTTCGTATTGACCGAAACTGGTCATTATGGTCGTAAAAAAAAAAAAAAAACATGAGCTGACATGATAATTGAAACAGGAACTCAGTGCAATTAATTATATCTTTTATCATAAGCAGGGTCTACAAATTTGAGATTTTTTGTCATAAACAGGGTACCCCTTTCAGAATCCCAGCGGAACACCCCTACTCAAATCCTGGSGGAGTACCCCCCCCCCCCCCCAGGACACTAACACATGAAAACATTATTTTATTCAATGTCTTCAAATATATCTTAGATTCTTTCTTCATAACAAAAGATTATTAATAAAAGAATTTAACTTACTAACCAAGGTGCAAGGTACAGTCCCTAAAATATGAAGGAAAAATTATTGTATTGTAAATACCAAGAATATATCGACATTAATAGCTATAGTAACAAAATAAGTACTGAGAAAAATTCATAAAACCATAGTCTTGTCCAGCTTCTAACACTCCTTTAATATCATAACTAGGACATGTAACATACCAAAGATAGTTCAGGTAAGCCAATTTTATATCCTGGTGACATGACAGATACATCACAAGTCAAGGATAGTACACAGCCACCAGCGATTGCATGACCCTGTCAGTATAATATGTAGATACATATAGTCTCTACTTTCACATCCCCATAATGCCTTGTGTCTTTGGGGGGTAACCGATCAAAAAACTGTCCCAAATTGAAAGGTTTCTTAATTGAATTTATACTATACCTGCTTTTATCTGTACAATACTGATTATCAGTTTATCCCAAGTTATTTTTGCGTGTACAGATCATCAAGAGTTTTGGTCTTACAGAAAATGTATTGACTTACAAAAAAATGTTTAAAATTTACCTTAAACGTCTTTAAGCTTCTATCTTTTTCTGTTTTATTTTTATTTTTTCATTTTATTTTTGGATACCAAACAAGGTATTGTCAACATTGTCTGATCAGCCTTCAGCAAAATAAGTGGGTTTTTACCCTCTGGTTACCCCCCAAAGACGCAAAGTATTATGGGGATGTGAATGTTGAGAATTACACTTAATCAAGGGGTGGCAATAGCAGTCGTGAACTTTGTATTCATCTCTGGGGTCTGACAGATTAAATTTTTAAATCTATTGCTTAGTCCTCCAAATTAAGCTAGAGTTCCAATACACCTCAGTTCCCATTCCAATCACCTTTATAGCGGCCATAGTTACCAAGCTAGAGCCATACAGAAGTGTCCACATTTCTTGGAATCTTTTCCTGAAAACAACCAGTGTACCCTTACTAGAGTGAAGCACCTCATTCAAATCAAGTCCAGCACAAAATACATTTGGAATTTTCTGAAAAAGAGATCCAAATATGTTTTACTTCATCATTTAAATCAAATGGAATGAAAGTGGAAAATGGTATAATTTATCAATAATTGCAGATTTATCAATGTGAAAAAGTTCTATTACCATCCAATCACTGGGATACACTTATGGTCATTGTTATGCTGACAGTAGTTCTCGATAGCATTTGTGGATCTAACTTCACAATATGGTGTTCAACGGGGGCAAACCTATTGATTGTCATATAATACTACATCATGAGTTTTATTCTGCTTAATTCAACTGATTCTAATTATTTTTTCCATTCATTTAATTTGTTTAAAAAAATCATTATAAATTATTATAATTTAAGTCTTGCTTAGAAGAGGTAAATATAGAAATGAAATTATACATCATTTATGGAAAGCTAACTATATATACAGACCAATATAAGCTTGACTTTTATTGCGAGATGACTTACAGATGTGAATACAATCCCACGACATTTGTTGTTCTTTTCAATACTTTCCAATGTACGGATAATCTCTTCCATAAACTGCATGCTAAAGCTATTCACAGGTGGTCTATTGAGCTCAACAGTTGCTATCTGACCACAAGGGCTGTATTGTGTATAGATCATGGGATCCTGGAGGCTAGTTGTGGACGATAACCATCGTCTTATCAGATGAATCTTGGAGCGACATGGAATCTTTCCTAAGGCAACAGTAAGTTAAGTAATAAAATCATATTATGCTGTTAATTATACTACTCTAACCTGCATTGATTCTTGCATTTCTAAAGAGAATATCTCCTAGTATTTTTGTTGTGGACGCCATCAGTAGTGAAGCCCAGACAACACAGGAAGCCCAATGCATCGTTGTGATTGGAATTCCACAGGCTAACCATTCTGAAAAAAATCCCTAATTCCCAGGTTTGTGTCCTTAAGGACGCCGGACGCCCCCCCCCCCCCCCCCCCCCCCCCCCCAAAGTCACCTTGGTTATTTTGTACGTATGTAATTTTTCTTTTCATTTATGATTTCTGTTTCTTGAATATTTAGTCCAACTCAAGATTAGTTGCAAAAGATATAAAAATAGGTCTTAGAACAATATTTCAATAAGTCAGATCAGGATTATTGATGGCGTCACTATATTGCTGTTTTTTTTCATGTTGTACACCCCCCTTGCAAATTTCTGGATCTGCCCTTACTAATTTAACACAGGAAAAAAACCGGATTCCCAAATTGGGAATTGTTGGGAATTTCCTTGAATTCCCAATTTGAATGCCAATGTTGGGATTTATTGTTGGCAATTTCCTTCTAATACCCAATAGAAAAACAAAATTCCCAACAAACTAATATTGGGAATCAGTGCCACGTTCCCAATTTCGTTCTCTCTGGGAATTGGATGGGAATTCATTGGGAATTCAAGGAAATTCCCAACAGATTCCCAATTTGGGAATGTGTTTCCCCCCCTGTGTAATAGCATTTGAATATGGAAGGAGATCTTAAAGAGAATTGTGGTCATTTAGGTATAAAAAGTCATCAGGGTAAGCACTCTTTCTCTTCATTTCTCTATTCTCCTGCCCCTCATTTTGTTTTTTCCAATCTTATATATTTTCAACATGTAGTGTACTACCTTCAGCAATACTTTAATTCATGATCAAGTCATATGTAGATTTTTATACTTCATTTGTGTCACATGGTTGCTAAGTTATTACAAATGCTTTGTTGCAGAAGCTTTATCATTTTTAGGCATTTAATGAACCCCTGTTTAGAACCTGTAAAATCAATTGAGGATAACTGGACGATAAGTAGTTTAGCTTGTTGTTTTGGACAGTCTGGTGGACTTAACATAACAGCTGGTAGGTACAGTAGAATACTATTGAATATTGAAATAATGCGACCAATTTGAATAACTATTGTTCTGCCCTGACTAGCTTTTAACTTGCCTTGGTTTATGTGGAATCATAAAAGAGTCTTAACATGTATGAAAGACTAGTCAGTGACTCTTCAGTGTAGAACAATAGCTATTCACATTGTTTGTCATATTTTGATTTGGTGTATAGATTGATCTATTTGATACATTCCGATGAGAATTGAACCCAAACATAAGCTAGAAACAATGATATCTTGTTGTTCTTGTCATAAAATAACACCCAATTAAGCAATAGAGGCTTTGCCCCATCACGATGGAAGTCATGAACGGAAGCACAATGATAGTGTATTTCGCCCCTAAAAACTGAATCCTTCACCATATATAAATAGATTAGACCTCATTTGATGGTATTAGGAAAGAAATCACAATTGTGAAAAAAAAACCAGTTTATTAGACTTTTTAACATTCTAGATTCTATAAATTATGTTCTGCTTATGATACTAATACATATCATTGTTGCTGAAGACAGTCTACTGTAGTGATGGGAAATTGTCAAGCCATTTTTTGACATTGCCAAATGTAGGCTGCAAGGACCCTACTTGAAGGCAAGCACTGGCTACAGCTATATCAGCAAGACTCATTTGATTCCCCACTAACCAGGTCTTACTTTTCAGATAGGAATTCAAAGTGTGCAGAGCATCTGCTCTCTCTTTACTCTTGCTGTTCAGAATGGAATTGCTTGCAAAGTGTATCCAGTGGTCGATGTGAGCAATCTCATCGATACCAAATTTACTGTATAGATCGGGAAGACAAGCACGGCTTAAATGGCGAGCTATGGTAAATTCACCAAACAATGGTGTGTGACTTGATGAGATTACAAGATACGGCAGATCAGGAACTGTGTATATAAAAAAAACATAAAACTTGTTAAACAAGATTAAACAATTCATAACAGCTAAATATTGTAAAACATTAAAAAAATCTCATGCAAATTCTTACAACATTTATAGCACAAAAGGGTAATAACATAGTTTATGACCAGCCAACAATATATCTTGGTTGACAATCGCCCAACTGTCTGTCATGATTTGCCATGATTGACTGCAAACAGTACTGAGCATTGTTGTTGTTGAGCCTTATATTTTGAGAGCATTTGGGCACACTTTTGGTCATGGACAAAGCTGAAGCACTTCAAACTTTGATGCAACAAAATGCAACATTTGTCTTGTGATTGAAGTGTTGCCTACCAGTACTGGGTGCACTTGAACAGAATGACCAACAAACATTTAGAGTCTTCTAAACTTTACTCAGTGTCCATGGAGATGGATTGGAATTACCCATGAACTGTTCAGGAAGTATTTTTGACTGATCAATTATTCATTCTATGATAGGCTTTATTGCTACAATCCAATAACTTAATTCATATCTTCTTTTCTGCTGTACTCTAACACACATGAGGCTTTGCACCATCACGTGCCGGCACCCATAATGCACTTGAACTACCTGTGGTTAGATGGCAGAATAATAAAATCCCTTTGCTCTCGGGAATTGAATTGTTTCTAAAGTAAAACGATAGTATTATTCCTGCCATTTAATTTGGCTGCTGCCACGTGATGGTGCAAAGCCTCCACTGCTTTAGTTTCTTATATAAAGCTGTGGTACCAAAGCAGTTCTTACCATTTTTCCAGACTACAGTCAGCAAACAAGGTGATTGTCTACCCCGGTCATTCCTAGGTTTTTGAAATGTAGGCACTTTAGTCACATCACAAACAGAAACACTTGAATGGAGAAAAGTAGATGCACAATGAACCATATTCCTTTGATTCATGATACGCTGCAAGAGGAATAAGGATAATGGCGGGTCTTGTGGAGATGCTGATATGACATAGTCCACAGATACTGGACTCCTCTAAAAAAAAAACAAGAAAAGGAGAAAACTTATTTCAATTTCAAAAACAAGTGACAAGTTAAATTATGGGTGGTGTAGTGTCGGGAATGCTTGCCTCTCACCAATGAGACTTAGTAGGTTCGATTCTTGGACTCGTCATATGTGAGTAGAGTTGTTTGTTGGTTCTCTCCTGTGCTTTAATGGTTCTATTTCAGTTTTCCTCCCTCTGCAAAAATCATCTAAATTCTAATTCAATCTAGTAAAGGGCCTGGATGAAAATTACTCTGTGTAAATCTACTGTAGTAACTCTATTTTTGTATATAATACCCCAAGGCCACTACAATGCCTGATGGGAAGGAACAGTGGAATACCACATAATATACAACAGTTTTTCTGCATTTTGATTGGTTGTATTTTCAATTTACAATTTCATATAAACTTTGTGTATGAAAAAAGGAAAATTGAACTTGTTGTGATATAAATAATTGTATCAGATCATTAAAAAAATGTATGGAATTATCCCCTAACTTACTTTTGTTGGAAGTTTAACTTCAAGTTTTGAAGCCAGCCCATTGATTTCGGTTCTAAGCACTTCCAACTCTCTTAGGATATTCTCTTGTTTATTCTCTAACGTAAGGATATCTTCTCGTTGATCGTTACCATCAGAAACCTGTTGAACAAGATGACAGAGTTTCTTAAAATCATCGAAGCAAGGCTTGCGTGGCATCAAATAAATTGACTTCCTCTTTTAAGATGTACTAAAAACACCACGTAATTTTCCCCCCTTTGTTACTAACCTCTTCATAATGGCAAGAACTCATTTGATACATACAAGTAGGGAGATCTAAAGGGCTTGAATTATTATACAACACCGGTAATTTGTACATGGGAGGATTCACTGACTGAACAGCGGCCATCTTGAAATCACGAGGTGCGCAAAGCATTATGGTCTACTACATCATAATTTCCATATTTCATCAAAGTCTCATAATTCCCGTCATTTTAATTTAATATCGATCCCAAATAAACCAGAAACACAATCTAATAATGCATTTAATTGTTTTATTATTACGATCCTTTATTAAAGTCTATTTTTGATATTTTTGATATTGATTGAGGCGAGCGAGATGCCTTGTGGGTTGGTCACGTGACCTTTATGTGTCGTTGGTCCCGCCAGAAAATGTGGCGGCCAAGAATCTGAAGAAAACTGGAAAAATGGCGAGAAGTGACACACATGAGTACCGAAAATTACTCTAATGGTTATAATCCAGTAATGGCTGAGTGAATGATTGCATTTTGAGCGAAAAATGAAGCGGGGAAGAGGAAGACCGCCTAAAACTCCCGTGTATAGCTCAAAGTTGCTAAAAAGCAATCGTCGCGGAAGCCAACATGGCGGCCAAAGCAGCACAAGAGTTTGTTCACCTCAGACTGGTGAAGGAGTTAAAACAAGGGAATCTAATCGATCTACACAAAGAAGGAGCTATTTTGAAGGGATACAATTCAGTGATAGTGACAGTGATTCTGATTCTAGTTATGAATCTTCTATTTCTACAGTTTCTAGCGTTAGAAGTTATAAAATTCCAAGAGTTATTCCGATGAAAACAGTGACTCCACTCGCGCTACCGCGGTCCTCAGATGACATAATTCTACCTCCTGAACACGTTCTTCAAGGGTTAGGCATATATGAAGTACTCAGGCAGTTTGGTAGGATTCTACGGCTTTCTCCGTTTAGATTTGAGGATTTTTGTGCAGCTATCGACTCGTCAGAGCAGTCGGCCTTGTTGTCTCAGATTCACATGGCGCTGTTCCGTGCGCTTCTACAAGAAGACGAAACAAATGGCTACACATTCGCTGCGAGCGATGAAAAGGATAGTCTAAACATCTTCCTTCATGAAGTAGATTGTTTTACATGGCCAGAACACATAAGAAGCTATTTCTTCTCGGATAAGACAGAATTTTGTGATCTTTTAGACACAATCAAAGGTCGCGATCCTCAACACCCGTTCCCTTTCGTCTCAATAAGCGATCGACTAAAAGTCTTGCAGAGACTTTGTGATTTGTTCCTAGCTTCGAATACCGTCCGTGAAGTGATTATCAACGAAGGGATAGTGGAATCTGAGGATCATTGTCGAAATTGCAGTAAAATGGGTGATTTGTTGTGCTGTGAGGCCTGCCCTGCCGTCTACCATCTTCACTGTTTAAAGCCTCCGCTTGAAGTGGTTCCAGAAGGCGATTGGTTGTGTCCAATATGTGACCAACATCAACTCAAGGGGGTGACTGACTGTCAACCAGCCTGGATCAAGGATGGGTGGCTGAGACACACACCACTAGGCACTGATAGACAGGGCAGAAAGTATTGGTTTCTTTCTCGTCGTCTCTTCGTGTAAGTTTGAGAAAAACATTATATATACTATATATATATATTGTATAATACTCCAAGGATGGTAGAGGGTGGTGGCAACCTTTAAAGCACCAGATTGAAGGGTGGATAGGAATGAAACTAACGAATGGGACACACCAATATATTTTACCCAAAATTGGGTGACGATTCATGGCTTTTGGGAAATTTGTGTATTCAAGGTTTTTGGGGGAAATTTTGAATAATTGGAATTTTTGGAATTTGGATAGTAATTGCTATGGCATATGTGGCTTGAAGGTAAATATTTCCAAAGTATTAAAAGGAATCTAGAGTTAATAGATTGCAAACAAAACAAAAAACACTGAAAGATCCAATTTAAACAAATGACCCCACCACAGGAAGCCCAGTACGTATTAGTTAGAAAGATAGATGTGCATGTATGGGTGCGTTATGTAACATTTTGAATAGCGCAGCGCGCTGATTCTAAAAATAGCTTAAAGATTCGGACAAACATTGCATTCTGTTTAACTGCTATGAGGATTATAYGAACYGATTTTATTATTTTTRCTTAAAGTTACAATAATAACCCATGTAAACTAAGATCAACTGCGATCGGATGTGAAAATTATTTGCTGAAAGTAAACTTGTAAGTTTGTTTGTCCGAATTTCGCCTTTGTCTTCGTTTTTATGACGTCACGGCTGCGCTGCGCTATTATGTAGTACTCAAAAAAGCTGACCAATGACAATGCCCACAAAAAAATAACAGTTTTCATGTCTGGCCAAAAGCAGCCATTATCTTTTCTGCTCTGCCACAGTAATTTATAAAAAAAAATTATTATTTTTTGAGAGCACACAGCATGCCTGAGCATTTTCAGTTGTCTCATTCCTATCTAAAAATAATGTTTATTGTAATTTGAATTTAATAAAAGAAAAAAGAACTTTCTTGCTGTGCTGTGTGCAGTTATAAAGGGGGTTAGCAGAAAACTGAAAAAGTGAAAAACTGACTATATTATTTTATTTTTCAGTGAAAGTGAGGATGAGTTAGTGCTATACTACAGTAGTAAGCCACACCTGGATGAGCTGATTGAATATTTAGAGGATGATGGACAAGAAAGAAGATTATTATCAGCCATTAAAACCAAGTACAATACCATCATCAGACAAATGGGCATTACTGAGTCACTAATAGAGGCTTCCAGGGGTATGAACAGCTAGTTAATGAATGTGTGTGAATCAAATACCACAACAGCCCACTTTCAAGATATGCTTCACACACAAAGGTTTCAGTAAAGGCTACTTGCTAAAATGAATGAATTATTTTCTCGTGTCACAAATAAGAGCATTATGCATGAAGCTTCGCACGCAAACATTTGTGTGTGAAAAGCTTAGCATATAGCAATATGCATGAAGCCTCATATTGAAACCTTTGTGTGTGTAAAGCTTAGTATATTACACATCAATGAGTATGCTCAAAGCCTCACACTGAAGCCGTTGTGTGTGTGACAAGTAAAGCATATCCTCAAAGTGGGCTATTGAATTGTATTCATTCATTATGAATCAAGATCATATTTTTCTTAAAACCTCTAGCATATAGAGTGGTTTTCGTAGAACTAATTTACAGCATGTACAAGGTACGATATTCTGTAACTTTGAAATGGCTTCCCATAAGAATGTTTATCATGTGGAAACTTTGAAATAATATGATATAAGAATAATTAGTAATTATGAAATTTGTTGGTTGTTAGGTGACATGAAATCTGGTCTTCTTGCAAGACGGAAAAAAGGTGAAAAGCAATCAGATTCTGTTTCAGAAGGTAATTAATTCTCTCTCTCTCTTTCTCTGACATATATACTGTCAAGGGTTGCTGCTGAACGTCTATCACATACCACCCTCTTCAAAGTTTTGCCTTATTTTGGCCTTATTCTTGATTCTTATTATTTTTGATTTCCAGAAGGTGTGTTGGGTAGCCACTAAAACCCCCCCCCCCCCAGGATCTGCTCTTTATAGGTCATGCACAGAATATAATAAAAATGATGATGATGATGATAACAATATTCTTTACTGTGCCGACACTCGAACCATGAACACTTCAGGTCTTTTTAACAATTTTTGAATCATCCAATCAGAAACCAGATTCTAACCTAGATTCCAACATTTTTTTGTGCGATTCTGGAGTCTCTTGTGTAGTTGTTGCCGTTATAAAAGGTTTTATTATATGACAGCTACTTTGCCAATGAACTATATTTTTGTTTTATTTCTGTAAATTATTGAAAGTCCACGTTTTAATACTTGATCTAGCAGTTCATAAGTTCACATGGAGTCAGCTAAAAATAAAACATGTAAAGATTTTCCACGGTTTGTTGTGATTGGATGGCGATAAAAAATGTTTGATTCCTTTGTTTCTACAGAGAGCTGTGATTGGATAATTATAAAAAAATATTWAAAAAAAAACTTAATGTTCATCGTTCGTGTCGGTTGCACTGTAATAAGATTTTTTAATAACCATTCCTGCAGTACAGACTGAATTACAATTACAATGGCATGACAAAACTATAAATATAAAAATGTATAAAAATATGTAATATACAATTATGGATGTTACAGTAAATATTGATGTTATGCTTCCCATTGTACTGCAGGCTTGACACCACAGGAATCCCATTCATCAAAAGTTAACTTAACATTTGTTCCTGATACAGCAGTGGCCAAGATAGTTACAAAAACCAATCAGGAAACAGTGGCAGCAGCAGCAGAACCTGTTATTGACAGAAGAACTGCAGTCATGGAACAAAGGAAGGAAACATCAAGTAACCATCTGTCATCTGACGTCCAGGAAGTGGATCAGATATCACATGTTGTAACCAAGGGTGATAGTAACCATCTGTCATCTGACGTCCAGGAAGTAGACAAGATATCTCGTGTTGTAACCAAGAGTGATAGTAACCATCTGTCATCTGATGGCCAGGATATGGAAGTAGACCATAAGGGTGATAGTAAACAATCTAGCATCATAGAACACATAAAGGACAAGCACATGACTAGTACAACGCAACCAAAAGCATCAAATGAAAGGCATGAAGAATCAATACCTGACTGTAATCCTTCTGATACAAGCAGTTCACCTGCTAAAATGTTGGTATCTAACAAAGAAACGACTGTAAAACAAGAGAGTAATGCTGCTAAAGGTCCAAAGAAGAATGATAGTGCCGCCAGCTTACAAGCGATTGTAAAGCAAGAAAATAAACCAGACAATAAAGACTGTTTGAATGTTGAAGAAAGTTCTCTGACCAACAATGGGCTTGTGAAATCTGAACAACAAAAAGCAATAGTTGATGATTATGATGTGAAAGGTCCTTTCTTTAGGCTCGGAATGGAGGATAATTTTTCTGGTTATGTGAATCACTTTGCAACTGATCCACTTGCTCTGAACAGACAACAGCACATGGAAAACAAAGAAAGGAGAAGAGCAGTCAGCAATAAATTCAGTGTATTTAATGAATTTAAGTTAAGCGGAGAAATCTTTGGTCCTAAGGATGTAATTTTGAACACTCTACGCTGTTCTATTGTCAACTTGGAGAATAACATCCCAGCGGCATTCATGCATCCAGTATGGCCTGTTCAAAGATCAACATGGGTCAGAGCTGTTCACATGTCGACCACACCAGTAGAGTTTGCTGCGGCACTTTGCTTTCTTGAAAGCCTAATTAAACCAGTTTGTTTTCTTCCTGTCTGGAATGATTCCTTGGGACATACTGAACTACACAGGATAATAGTTGAAACTAAAGCTGAAAAAAAGAAGAGAGAGCACAAGGATGAAGAAGAAGATGTAGATTATAGAGACAGAGTATTTGGTAAGTATACAGTCAATTCAAAAAACGTTGTCGTCGACCAGTTCAAGCCTACACGACTGGACCGAAAGGAATATGAATAGAAATCACTGAAGCGGTTAAATATTCGTTTTGAATTAATCGTTCCTGCTAGTAATACGTGTAAGATAATAATGGGGAGAAACAATCCATCAAATGTATGTCTTCGGGTTTAGGGAAAAAAACAAGTTATGATTCAGTTCACAATTCCGAAAATATGAAGGCATTAAAAAAACGTCTCCTTCAACACTTCCAGCTCGCCTACTAAGGTTCGTGCTGTAAACCAGGCATAACTAGTCAGATAAAATTATGGAGTTAACTCGGCTTCAATGATTGCTACCCAGAGTTCCTTTCGGTCCAGTCGCGTAGGCTTGAGTTGGTCAACAACAAAATTTTTTGAATTGACATTTTAATCATTTTAAACCCAAGCATACTTAACAATTAGACCCCAGGCTGAATGGTCTATGGGTCAATAACCTATGAAACTGAAGGTGGAGTAGGTCATTGACTTGTTGACCATGAGGAGGAGAGGTATAATTGTTTTAGTATAAACCAAATAATTGGTACCAAAACAGATACAAAAAAGGTTGAAATAATTTATTTTTTGCTTTGTTTTGGTTTCCAAAACTGGAACTTTTATCTTCTAGTAGTCTATAACTAATAAATAATAATATTAATCCTAATTCAGGATTTGTGTTAGTCCATTAGTAGGTTTATATTAATAATGAATAGCCTCACAGGCGGAGGTTCTTAGGGTATTAAAAAAGGTTTCGCCCCCATTACATTAAAATTGTCTGCATAATGAGGCTAAATAATAAAGTATTAGCCTGTCCATTTGTGGGGGGAAATGGATTTAAAAAAATTCAGCTTTTCATTTCATTAAGTATTAACACTTGTCACAATACCTGTAGTTGATGAAGAATTCTAGAACAGGTGTGAGATAAGACAGAAAGTTTTGTTCAAATTTTAAAGAGGAGTTACTAAGATGTTGAAAAGAACTGTACAACTAAGGACTAGCATCCAAAACGTCAGTTTTTTCATCTTTTCACGGTGTATGATTTACCTTTTTATCATTACTGTTTCATTAGAAACACCGACGCAGCTCACACTAGTTTTTGTTTGTTCATTCTTGGATATGAGCATTTATTGTGAATATTATAGAATATTTTAACTACTTTAGTTTCAAGTTCTTTGTTGCTCAACTTTACTTTAGTTATAATTTTGTGTAAAAAAAATTTCCCAATCAAACGAGGGAGTCTGCAATCAAGAAACACTATGGTATTTTATTGTAGATGTGAAAAAAGTTTATTGGCCAAGATATTATCTAAGTCCCTAATGATATTGTTGAAGATAAAAAGCTTCCTTGAGGTTAAATGTTATTAGACTAGCAGTGAAGTAAAAATTTCCTTTCAAATTTAAAACTGTGCAATAGAAGGCAGTGTTCTGTAGAGTTGTTTTGAGTTTTAATTACTAATATTTTATTAATATATTAGTAGTATTTAGTTGTATTACTGTCTTCAGCTTTGTAGAGCGAAGGCATTTAACCCGTGAAATAAAAAATACTAGTCAACGTGTAATAGTCAAATAGACACAAAAGAAAACAATGGAATTAGGGTCTACTAAAGTGTATTAGTCTAACATCTATTTCACGGGTTTAATGACTTCACTAGCTATTTCTTTAAACTGTTGAAAAATCAATGATAAGATGTTGTCGAAACGTCTGGTACTGCTGTCTTGATATTCCTAAAGAATTGATTTTATTTGGTATCTCGTTGATACTTGGTACTCCATCCAAATACGTATTTGTACCTGTTATTTTCTTTTTCTTTTCTTTTATTGTATTTTAGTTAACTATTCTTGGACGCCAATCCATCAGATTTGGAAGCAAAAGGGAGAAGAATACCGCATATTTGGTGGTGGTGGATGGACATGGGAAAGTGGAATGCCATCACGCAAACGAAAACGCTGTCTCACAAAAGACAAAAAAGACTTTGAATGCAAAAAACAAAGACTTTGCAGTGTGGTAGATAACTTTGTGAAAAGACGGGAACAGAAAAAAATGGAAGCTGAACGAAAAGCCAAAGCAAAGCTTGCTGTAGCAACATATAAAGCAAATGCAAATCCCTTACCCAAAGGTGGTGCAGCACTTTCTACTGGTTCAGGAAAAACTGTTTCTCTACATACTTCTGTGCCATTGGTGAATAAAGTTATGCAATCTGGTGGGAGTACTTTAGTTAATGCAAATGTAAACACTGTAAAAACACCTGCTACAAATGTTGAAACATTATTGATAAATTCTACATCACAGTCTACAGGGATAAGTGTCATGCCAGCTACACAGATGTCACAGTCTGCAGGGAGAAGTGTCACACCAGCTACACAGATGTCACAGTCAGCAGGGATAAGTGTCACACCAGCTACACAGAAGTCACAGCCTACAGGGATAAGTGTCATACCAGCTACACAGTTGTCAAAGTCTGCAGGGATAAGTGTCACACCAGCTACACAGATGTCACAGCCTGCAGGTAGAAGTGTCACACCTACTACACAGTTGCCAAAGCCTGCAGGGTTAAATGTCATACCTGCTACGCAGGTGTCACAGTCAGCAGGAATAAGTGTCATACCTGCTACACAAGTGTCACAGTCTGCGGGGATAAGTGTTCTACCTGCTACACAGACATCACAGTCAGCAGGGATACATGTCATACCAGCTACACAGATGTCACATCCTGCAGGGTTAAATGTCATACCTGCTACACAGTTGTCACAGACTGCAGGAATAAGTGTCATGCCAACTACACAGAAGTCACAGCCTGCAGGGATAACCCAAACATTACTTACCACTATTCCAGAAGTACCATTAAACCTTCAAACGTTTGCACAGAGTCCTAGCATTTATGGCAGCTCTGCAGTTCTAGGCACAGGTGTTCCAACTGTAACTGTCAATCAGCCACTCATTCCTTCTGGAACTGCTTTGTCAGCAGTTCCTAAAACAGAATCAATCTCAATAGACATGTTACTACAAAGGTCTACAGCACCCTCCCATCGAGTGATGTCATTAGTACCGCAGTCTACAGCACCCTCCCATYCAGTGATGTCATCAGTACCGCAGTCTACAGCACCCTCCCATCCAGTGATGTCATCAGTACCGCAGTCTACAACACCCTCCCATCCAGTGATGTCATCAGTACTTCCTTCTACAGCACCATCCCATCTAGTGATATCATCAGTACTGCAGTCTATAGCACCCTCCCATCCAGTGATGTCATCATTACCGCAATCTACAGCACCCTCCCATCCAGTGATGTCATCAGTACCGCAGTCTACAGCACCCTCCCATCCAGTGATGTCATCAGTACTTCCTTCTACAGCACCCTCCCCTCCAGTGATGTCATCAGTACCGCAGTCTACAGCACCCTCCCATCCAGTGATGTCATCAGTGGTTCCTTCTACAGCACCCTTCCATTTAGTGATGTCATCAGTACCACAGTCTACAGCACCATCCCATCCAGTGATGTCATCAGTACTACCTTCTACAGCACCCTCTGTGATGTCAGATGTGGTACAG
>NW_022259080.1:0-15018 GCF_009602425.1 Actinia tenebrosa | reverse complement strand
GGTCCAGCACCTGAGTTCGCAGTCGGCGCACAGTCTTGTTACTAATGCTTTTGATGGTGTCCATCTATATCTAAGGAATATTTTATCCTCCGTTTGCGACCTTGCCCATCGTTTCGGCTACCTTTAATCCCCAACACAGCAGCAGTAAGGGGCTCAGCGCGCTACCAAAATACCTGCGCACGGGTAATTCCCGCGGGGGACGCTAGTGCGTAAACACGGGTAATTCCCGGGCAATCCCAAATGGTGACCGCGAGTCCCCCTTACTGCTGCTGCATATATCCAGTTCTAGATGCACACTGAAGGTTGCTAAGCACGAAAGAAGTGTAAGAGTCACACAAGGCGTATGCCTAGTGCAACTCTAGCTTTTTGAGTGCTTAAGCAATCTCCCAAGTGCATCCAGAACTGATTATACGCACAACTAAGTATTGACCATTGCTTTTATAACCCAGAAAAACCGTAAAAAATATGTGGTTCAAAAAAAAAATCAAATTTTGTTTTAAAGAAATCTTCAGAATGCAGGATTTGTGCTAACCATAAGCTAGTTTTCTTTCCTACTCGCCACAACATGAATAATTTCCATTTAACCACTTTCATATGTAAAAATCATTAATATTTATCACTGACTGTCATGGACTAACCTCACTGCTGTGCTATACATGCCATTAGGGCACCCAATATTTGCCGACATGTYATTTATAAGCTTGTGTCCCTGTACAATGATGCTTGTCATGTTATAATGGAACAAATAGTCATTAGGATGACAGAAGCACTTGGGTGCAAGCATGACGGTAGTGTGATCTTTTGTGATGTGGATATTTGGGTACTTAGCCAGGTTATACTCCACACCAAGGTTTCTGTACAGATCTCCAAGCTCCTGAACGTGAATACATCATGACGTGTTATTAGTATAACCTTTTTTTGAAACGTGTAGTTCCAGAAATTATCACCCCCCTCCTACCCCTGGAAATTCCATTTTTCCCCCATACAAACTCTTTAATTTTGTTCTTTCTCACAGACCACAAAACCCACCACCCCCATCCTCTTGGAAATTCTGAATTCCTCCACGGGAGTTATGTATAATTTCAGGAACTACACAATACAAAATTACATGACTCAAAATCTCTTGACATATAAACAACAATGAAACAGCCACCATGACTCACCATGTTGGTTGACGTAACATGAGACACTAATGGGGAATGCTTTGTTATTGTCAACCAACATGCATGGTGGCTAATATATGGAAGCTTATTATGCTGTAACATACATCCCAAGAATTTTAGTAAAAAATGGTTTTTCAATTATAACTACATCTTAATAATTAATTCAGCACACTTTTCACATACCTTCTTAACCTCAGGAGAATCATATCCTTCAATGTTATTATGATAGTTTGTTGGCAAATCTGAGGTGACATTGGGCCTAAGTGGATGCCGAAATTGCTCATCAGAGTCTGCTAGGTTGAATGCAAAGGCATAGACTGAATCACTTATCGAGGTATAGTAGTATGTCGATGGTGTCTTCTCAAGGACTACCCCATCCTGGAAGTCCCCCTTGGGTATACTGCGTATTGCATCTTCTATTTTAAGGTATCCAGTCTTGCCGTTGATCATGTCATCTTTGACTTTAGTGAATTCTTTTGGTATGCCATTTCTCTGTTCAAGGTCACTGATTTGAATAAATATTGGATCATCTACGAGCTAGACAGAAGCCAAATATGATTCATTAATGTCTTTGCAGCCTGGAGAGATGTAATGTTTTATCGTTTCAGACCAGTGTCATTCCCTTGAGGATAATTCTAACAAGTCCAAAATACCTTTCTGCACTAGTCAATTTATTGACTATCTAGTGATTGTATTCTAATGTTTTAATTAATCAACTCATTCATTCATTCATTCATTCATTGGTCAATTGATTGATTCATGGATTTGTCCATTCATTGATTCATTTGTTCATTCATTGATTTGTTCGTTAGTTTGTTGATTCATTCATAAATATTCATAAATATTCATTCGTAAATATCTAGCATGCATACCTCAGTGCTGGGTCGCAGCAGTGGATGAAATATTGTCTCTCCCTCATTGTTGATTAAGAAGGCATACACAGACCCCCACTGATCATTCAATAAGACATTCTCAATCTCCTCCAGTGTAGCATCAATACCAACAACTCCAATAGTTCTGAATAACAAAAATAAGTCAACGAATAACTAATGTTTTGTTTTGCAAATCAAGGGTAAAATCTGGTGCATTTTGGCTGGGCTCCCTGTGGAGCCATAGCACAGGTAACCTGACTTATCTAAATAACGATTGCTTTTTTTTGGTAGCCATTGTTCATTACAAAATGTTTCATAACTTAGATTAAATGGAATAGTAAATGTCATATGTAAGTTTATGAGAGACCTCAAAGTATTTTGTTGTCCATGTGAATTAAATAAAGCCAATGGTGTTAGCACCCCAACTATCCATTGTTTATTAACTTTCTAATAATGGTTATCGCAACAGTCACCATTAACCCTAAACCACCCCTCCCTTCTAATATCTTTATTACCTCCCTCTCATATCTCCACAGCTTACTTGTTTGTTGACTTGCTAATAACCGTTATTTCAACAGTCACCTTTAACCCGAAACCCCCCCTCCCTTTTCATAATAATTTTTATCAGTCCCTTATACCCCCATATCTTACTTAGCTTATTTGTTAACTTGCTAATGACAGGTATTGCAACATTCGCCGTCAACCCTAAACCACCCCTCCCTTCTAGTAGTATTTTATGACCTCCCTCTCAAATCTTCACAACTTACTTGTTTGTTAACTTGACAGGTATCGCAACAGTCACCATCAACCCTAAACCACCCCTCCCTTCTAATATCTTTGTCCCCTCGTATCCTCATAGCTTACTTGTTTGTTAACTTGACAGGTATCGCAACATTCACCATCAACCCTAAACCACCCCTCCCTTCTAATATCTTTGTCCCTTCATATCCTCATAGCTTACTTGTTTGTTAACTTGCTAATAACAGGTATCGCAACAGTCACCATCAACCCTAATCCACCCCTCCCTTCTAATATCTTTGTCCCCTCATATCCTCATAGCTTACTTGTTTGTTAACTTGCTAATAACAGGTATCGCAACAGTCACCATCAACCCTAAACCAGAGGCATCCAGGTAAGGTGATGTCCATGTAACATTGTTTAAAATACTGATGGTGTTTGACGCCAAGAAGCTGTAATAGTCCTGCATCTGGGATATGATGTTTTCAGTTTCAACCAGCTTCTTCATGTAGCCATTATTGTCGCAGGCTAGTTTACCTGGGAATTGCTCACCACCATTGTCATTTGTCAGGTAAGAGAAAATACGACTCTAAAAGAAGAAAATCAAATCACTTATCCAAGGTTTCGAAATATTTATTTATCGTTGGTAAAATACCTAGTGGCGGGGGTGTAGAATTTGTCGTTTGACAACAGATCATGATTTTAAASAAGAATTAAAAGACAAATTCTTGAAGCACAAAAGAGGAACAAAAAAGTCCCCTATAATTTACTGATTTTAATAAGAGGATGAATTCCTGAATCCTTAATTCTTTATTGTAATTCCCTTTCTAGTTACTGTTGCTACGTCGGACAAGCTAAAATGTGCTTTTGATATACAGCATGGAACAGACACTGATTGCCTGAATGTCTGACTTAAAAGAAAAACATTTATATAAGTATTCTAAAGTATTCTAAAGGTAAATTAAGAAAAAAATTGTAACTACTAAAAAACTGAAATTGAGTTTGTTTGTCGGACATCCCATATTCCGCTGGGAAAACTAGGTATCATTTAGGTGGTCCATCAAGCAAAGCCATCCGTGAACTATATTATGATCACAAGATCATACAGTGTATGGCAAAGCACTTTTTTTTGGCCAATGGTAACATACCTTAGGAATGACATATTTGTTCAGTTTTTCCACTTCATCCCAGACATCATTCCAGTTATATTTACACAACTGACCAGGGACATAACCACTCCGTGTATAGTAACCTGTTCCACAGCGTACTGGATCTCCATCGTTATCCAATCCATCAGTCACAAAAATAATGATGCTCTGGCATCCAGTCTTGGCTCTTCCTTGCAGGAGATTGAAGGCTATCTTGAATGCTTTCCTAAACATATTCCATTTGAAAGTTTTTGGTAAGTCACCAGGGATGACTGACCACTATTATAAAGATTTATTGAGGAAGTTTTATGTATTTACTCAGTGGTACATGTTGGGAGATTTACCAGCTCTGAGTGGGTGCAGGAATTCGTCAGGGAGTGTCCCAAATGAAATAAATATAGAGATATTATGCATCGCATCAAAAAACCCTAAGAGTGATAGGGGGGAGTCTGGTGCACCGATGGACCCCCTGGATCCACGGTCTCTGTTTACTACTAAGATGCCAATGCACAACCTTCCTTCCCTTCCTTGCTTGGAGTGTTTGCTACCATACTGGAAATGGGAAAAAAAATCTAAAAATTCTAGACCTATCCCTACGAAAAGCCCTAATGGGAATGCTTGTTTGAGAACCTCAAGTGKTTTTTTTTATAGCTATTCCAAATTTTAGCTTTAATTAATGATAAATATTTATCTAAATATTTATTAATTATAAGGTAATTTTTGTAAAAAATATGAGTTAACTAGCTTAGTGGTCTGGTCAGTCCTACTATAAATGTACATGTACTTACTTGAGCTCACTTGTACCACCAGCCTTGAGGTTATCAATCTTTTCTATCAGGTCTTTCTTGTGTGAAGTAGATGCTGGCACAAGACGATCTTTTTGACAACTTAGTACCTCTGTGTCATATTCATAATATCTAAAAAATGCACAAAATGTTACCACTAAACGAAGTTGTAACACATTAACCACAGTTTTCCGTTGACAGACTTACTTTCCAACTTCATCCCAGTTACTAGCATGTCCACAAATAACATTGACAAAGTCTTGCTTTGTTAAGGTATTGAGAACAGTTTTAGCAACTTCTTTAGCCATGGTAAGCCTTTTCCCTTTCATTGACAGACTACAGTCAAGAACAATGACGATATCTTTGGGTCCTGATGTAGCACCAATGTACCAAGGTCTCATACGAGGATCATAATCAATGTGGAAGCCAGCAAAGTTGGTCTGCCATTCACTGCTGGGGTACTGCCGTAGCACACCTTCTACTGAACCAAAGTTTTGCCACCTGTGAATCCAAGAAAATTACAGTGGATTGTGGTTAATTATTTAATGCAAACATTTTGCACATTTATTTTAACTGTTTGAACTATTGTCGTTAACTTTTGCTAGGGATGGATGCAATGTTTCTTCTCAAAAACCATTCATCTTTGAGCATGACAAGATGACTTGAACTTAGAAATTGTAGGCTACGTGGACCAACAGTCACTCCTATAGGATGAAAACGTTTTAATGATTTTAAAATGTAAGTACTTTTTAACCACAAGCATGAGCACACTCCCAAAATCACATTCCTTGTACTAGAGGCCCAAACTCAGGGTTGCCATGAAAACAAAGTTCATCAAACAAAGTGTCCATACAGGTCTGTATTTAGCAGATTAATGTAAGAGTAAATGTATAAACCGGATGCCTGTTAAGCAGGATTCAGCAGTATTTTGATAGACTTTTGTGTTACACCCTTGTACCTTAGTTCTGGATCTTCTTCTAAGTTCTTCTTGAAAATTTCATCCAATGCAGAAGACCAAAAGACAGTCTCAATGAGTTTTGCTTCATTTCTTACAATTTGATCAGAAATCTTGACAGCACTCTGCTCTTTACTAACCCTTAGCTTAAATAGCCTAGAGAAAAACACACAATGTTAATGATGTTAATAGGACATTTACATGATGGCATCATTTGACTTCAACTACCAGACTCCCTTGCATACTTTCTTTTGTTCAGTTAATTAGCACCAATTGTCTTACTATTCTCTTGAGGAAATACAAATTCCAATGAGAAAGAAAATTCGCGGACAATGTCAAGCTTGAATTGGAACTTGTGTGGTCGAAGCTTTGCCTAGCTTGTCATCTTGACCAGTAATGTTGAACCAGAAAAAAAACTAATTTTGGCTGTTGTCAAGACCAGTGACTAATTACACTCCATTAGTTAAACCCCTGACAGTCTCAATTTTATTGAACCAGGAAAAAATCTCTAGGTTTATTTAAGTGAGATCACAAACATCTTCCAGATGGAATCTGTTGTTTTGCAAAGCACCCCATCTGTTTCTAGAGGGTCTGTCAGTAATCATAGACACTTACGTGTTAAAATCCAAATAAGGTAGTGTTTTAACGATATCCTTATCAGCATAGTATTTTTTCCCCAAGTCCTTTAAATATTTCACTTTGGCCTTCTCTTGCAATGTTGCATTAGTATAAAATTCATCATGCAAACGCTGAACTTGCTCTGCAACTTTCTGTAATGGAATATATAATGTTTCATAATAAATTTTCAGACTAGAATTTAAAAAACAATAAATTGGAAGAAAAATTGGAATATAGTGAGGATGAACTGATCATTTTCAGAGATGGCTGGGATGATGCTATATGAAAGGGTGAACTTATTATTTTGAACTTTAATGTATATATCTGTACTTTAAATGAGGATTAAAAGGATATTAGAAATATTGGGCATTGCAGTTGTTTTCATAAAATATTATGAAAAAAATGGACGTTGCCCCAAATTCAAGGAGGTTGTCATCACCATTGCTAACATCACTAACCAGGCTAACATTATCATACTTTCAATGTCAAGGGTGTGTTACCAAATCAAAGGGATCATTGAATTTTTGGGCTTTGCAATTGTTTTCATGAATTTTTTATGGAGAACCAAAAAATATGGTTCCCAAAATTGAAGAAGGTTTTCAGCAATAGCCAGGTTAACCCAAGGGCAGTACAGGGGCTGAGGGGACCATGCCCCCTGTCCCTCACCCCCACCCCCACCCTTTGTGGCAAATGTAATAAGCAATGCCGTTCTTTTTTTTTAGCTTGGCTTTTGGGGGGCCCAAACAAAATGGCTTGTTTTCAAATTTTGGACCCCCTTCTGAAAATCCTGGCTATACCCCTGTAACATTATGAAAGTTTTATATAAGTAAATCAGATGGATAATACCTTAAATTTTTCATGTTTTATAAATTATTTAATCATAAGGCTATTAAAAATATTTTCACAAAAAAATCCATACTGTACATCGACCATTTTTGAAATGAGTTTATAAAATAATTCGGATACTACGCGCGCTACGATTGGTCGAAAACCATGTTTGATGAGAGTATCAGAACACGCTGTCGTCATCTTAGCGCGTGCAAGCATTGCAACTGTCAGATTTTAATCTATCATCTAATCTATCACGTGCGCTCATTGGTCAGTTTGAATAAGACGGCACAAAGGGCGAATTTACTTTGGCTTTGCTTTTTTTCCCGATCTTTTTGCGCGTTTGTTATTTTATAAAAAAAATCAAAAACAGTTTTCCGTGTTTGATACTCTGATCGAAACACTTGGGATTTCGGAAAAATGTTTTTGATCTGTTAATCAAAATACAAAATTCAAATGTCAAATTGTAATTAATTTTTTAGTCCTTTGATTGATGTTAATATTTGTTGTATGATTCAGAACAGGACAGGATGTAAAAATTCCACTTTATTTAAATTAAACAGATCGCATTTCATTCGAGGTTAAAATCAAATTAAAACACCAAGGAGCAGATGATTTCCACCTGGAACTTGGACGTCCAAAAATGTCAATGATTTACAGTATAAAAGGAAATTTGTGCCAGTTTGCATAATGGGAATTTGAGACATTATCTTGGCAAGAACTGCTAATACGATCACTACATATGCTATGTAAACCAAATGGTAAAGTTTGACAGGCAATTTCCTCTTCTTAAAGTAAATGAGAAATCTCTATTTACAGAAAAGACTCACTTTAAACTATAATGGCCAAGCAATAACTACAGACCTCTGTTCTTTATTACGAAGATTGTTTCCATCTTTGAGATATTCAAAAGTTCAAAATTCTGAGAAATCGCATTAAAAAAAATTTGATTTGACATCTACCAGGTGCAATAGAAAGAATTATCTTAGGAATTAGAGAAAAGGGATTAATAAATTTTGACAGAAATAATATGGAAAAATCAAATCTTGCAGGAAGCACATGATAATGGTTGTCAAAGGGGAAAAATCATGCATAATATTGTTCATTGGCTTCAAAAATCAAAAAAGATATCAAATGTCATTCCATTTTTTTAAATCGAATGTTAAATTTCATTATTTTAAAATTTTTAAAGGTGACTGTTTTGCTATTTCCAGGGCTGCTAAAATTTTTTTTTTTCAACATTAGTAACAATGACCTACCCACCCACCGATTAATTACCCATGCATACGACAACAACATTGTAATCTTGTACACAAGGATATGACAAAGTCATCTCTCTACTAGACAAAATTCAGTTCCATCCAAAAATTATTTAAATACTAATCGCTATAAGTAAAAATATAGCGATAGAAACAAATACTTACGCGAGCAGCTTGTTCTTTTTTGACAAAATAGTCTCCCAATCTTGATTTGACGGAACTGACTGTTTCCGACCCCTTCTTGTTTTCCACTGTATAAACCGCACTATCGTAGTATTCCTGCAATTCCTTCGACTTTAAGCCTTCTTCGGCAAGTTTCAATAGATACTGCTCTACTTTTTCTGACCAGGATTTGACTATGGATTCAGTTAGAGGCGCTGATCTTGATGTAGAACAAAATAACGCCAACCAAACTACAACCACACACCTACAAAACTGCTTCAACGGGACCATGCTAAAAATACTCCAAATTCACTGCTAAAATGTTTAAATTATTAGTTCGGAATATCTTTGACGAGAACAATAAGTTCTCTAACCTTCGCTTAGGTATACGAATTCAATTTTTTACGCTGTAATTTAAGCAGGTAACCTTATTTGTAGACAACGAAATGTTGATCATTCACGGTACGGCTCCACGGTATGGGACTCGGTAAGTGACGGCCAAAGAAAACAATGCTCAAAAAACCATTAGGACATTAACCAAAGTAGGAAGCCACTAAAAGACGGAAGAAACTCCAAAGACCTGAGATGAATATATGGGAAGGATTTTCCCTAAGAAAGAAGCCAGTAAAGAAAAACTTGGAGCTCGAGCCAATCACTGAACAATGACATTAAAATATGCAGCGAGGTCAAATCATACCTTAGCTTGTTTTCGAGCTCAAAAATCAACAAAAAGTAGTCAGATATTCACGTAAACAGCGAGGAATGATAACTGTGTCTGTGCAATCTTGGATGGGCAATGTTAAATAAGCTAATCTAGTTGAGTAAATACTCAAATGCTATGGTAAGCCCGCGTTCAATGGTGTCACGAGACTTCGCGATTGGACATGGGGGGAGGGGAGGGTGTGATGGGACACAAACGAACTGAAAAATTCCCATAATTGTTTAAGATAAAATCAATAGAACGAACATTACCTTTAAGTTCTATGATTTATTTATTTCTAAAAGAGAAAGGATGAAAAGAAAGCAGATTGTGCTAAAAATGTGCCCCACTACAAACCACAGGAAGCCCAACACATGGTGTTTTTGAAATCACTCAAAATTTGTTAGCAATACTCAATTTTAACTGTAGTTTTCTTATTTTTCGTAAGTGATATAGTTCAAACACTACTCCATGAAATGGTATACTGCATAATTAGCACTATTGAGAAGTTTTTAATTATAAGATATGAATTTTATATATAAATAATTTTCCCCAGTGGACTGCATAATTATTTTATCCTTTTTCTCCTAATTTTTCTCTTCCTGTAAATCTCAATGCTGTTTCCTTACAATTCTTTGCAAAGTTTCCTACACAGTCACACAGATGGCACCAGCAATCCTGCTCCATTCACTAATAAAGCACAGTTCTCGTCTAATCAGAGGTCCCATGCATACTATCTAAGTTATAAAGTATATGATAATTAATGAATCTAATAAACCTCTTTATATTACCTTGGGGGTAATTTTTTCCTATTTCCAATGTTTAATTCTTAAAAATAARTTTCTTTGTTTTAGTTTTATTCATATTCATGTATTATATTATATATTTTACAACCACCACTCCCTGTATAGGGCTCTTCTGTGAGGTGCCCTTCACATGCACTAGTCCACTATATTCTATATTTACTGAGGGTAAAAACCATCTTGGAGGGTGGAAACCATCTTTTCAACGATACACAACCATTAAAAAAGGATGGTTAGTAATGACACATTGAGTTAAATGGGGAACCATTATGTCCAAAATATAGAAGTCTATAAGCAGGCTTTCATTTATTGGTGCATTGGGGGCCAGAGGCAGCCAACCCCCAACCCCCCCCCCCCCCATATTTGAGGGAACAACCCCTTTCATCATCCTCCAATAGTTCTCAACCCCCCTCAATATGTGATAAGCTTAACCACTTTCTCAAAATAATGTAACCCCCTACAATTTTGACCAACCCCCCCCCCCCCCAGGTGCTAACAATTGAAAAGCCTTGAGTACATTATAAATTGCAATAAGGAAAATGGAAAATAAATTGGAAAGATTTAATAGGATAATCATCAAGAGGTTTCCATCAAGATACTATAAATATGCACAATGGTATGATAAAAAATCTACATCAATAACTGAACCACAATGCAGTAAAGTAAGAAAACATTAAGTTACCATGAAACTCGAAAAAGACAATTGTCATACATATGTACATTAAAAAACACTATGTGTTAGATAGCATATTTATTCAAACTTACAGTACTTACTGCAAATGTTAATAGACATGCGAACTCTGTCTGCGAGCTGCATAACAGAAATTTTCTTTTTCACTGCCATCAATCAAACCTAATCAGTTGGTACCTTTTATATTTTTGACTGGAAACAGCAAAAAAACTTCCAGCATGCAGCTTGCAGATACAGAGTTCGCAAGTTTATGAAAATTACAGTAATAGGCATTTTATTTGATACTTTATTGTGTTTATGYCTGTTTTGTTGGAGAGTTTTGACCTTGCTGCTTTAGTTTCTGGAGAAGTTGCATAGCATCATCACTATCAGGAGATAAAACAGCCATTCCTCGCCCATATTCAGAACCTCTGTGTATACAAAGTTCAAGAGTTGGTTCCAGTACATCTAGAAGACTAGCTCCAGGACCGCCTTGGGTAGCAATAGAGTGCACATTGTGAAGCATTAAAACTGTACCAGCTTTGACATCAAGGGTCATTACTAGAGAGGAATGTTCTCCATATAAGAAAACATCAAATACTGGAGATTGATTATTGCTATCAACTGCTAGAACTTCTTCATAAGAGTCATCATCTACACAACTCTTGATATCATACTTGGGTTGGGTACCATCTGTAACTCTCAGCACAAAACAGTCAATGTTAGTGTGTTTTGCCATCCCTTTCACTTGGCAAATTATATCAAAATATACATCTGGTTCAACTGTAGACACTGTCAGAAACTTTGCCTCTTCAAAAAGGTCAGGTCTTGAGAAATGCCATTCTTTTAAGGCCTGGACAACTTTTTTCTCACTTTCATTAAAGGAAAAACTTCCAGTGGTGACCCTTGCTGCTTCTTTTGTGACTGGACTATTGAGATTGCCATCAAAAACAAGAGCAGAAAATCCTCTTGTAGACACAGCCTGTAGTTTATCTTTATACTTCTTAATGTTCATTCTATGCAGCCTTACTATATCACCAACTCTTCTTACTTGAGGCAGAAGAATCACATCTTTAAACATGACACATTCAAGTGGTTCATCTGAAGATGGATCTGCTAGAACAACTACTGAACACATGTCTGTGCCTCTGGACTTCCAAGGTGGCTTAAAAAACTTGGCCACTCCATAAAGGTCACACATGGTGTTCAATTTGACGTCACATATCTTGGTGTAGGGAGCAGGAACAGTATAAGAGGTTGACTGAGGTGGAACATTTGAAGAGGTTGAAGTAGTTGGTGCACTTGATGAGCTAGTGGAAATAGATGGTACACCTGTCAAGGTAGTGGAAGTAGATGGAACAACAGAAGATGCAGTGGAAATAGCTGGAGCATTAGATGAAGTGGTTGAAGGAGCTGCTACATTAGAAACTGTAGACTGGTCGCTAACAGATGATTGACCAACTACGGCATCCCTATCTTTCATTGGTTTTCCAGATTTATCCATCACATGTTTTGCACCTTTTCCTTGCTCGTCACTATGACTGCTACTTTTTTTAGGTACTTTATCATCATCTACAAAGGTCACTGAAGCAGTTTCAGCAGTTTTGGGTTGAGTGGAGTTTCTTGTATCTTTGTTTACCTTGGCTGGGGAAACTGCTGCAACAATTCCTTGGCTTTTGTTAGTTTTTGTTGGAGTGGCATTCACAGCTTTTTCAGATTTGGGTTGCAGATTCTTTCTTGGTGTTCCTGAAAAAAATGATTTCAGTAATAAACAAGAAATCAAAACTACGGCCTTTTTAATATTTATAGCACTTACAAAACATTTACTCAAATCATAAATATATCAAATAGTCAATGGACTTTTTTGGAATCTTTTGGTCTACTCCAGCCTTTAGGATCAGTTTTTCCTAAGATATTGAGGACTGTCCAAAACTAATTTTTCTGCCATCATGCTAAAACATTATTGACTTGGCAAGTTTTGCCCAGAAAAGAGGACACAGATCTCATTCATTTCCTAAGTAATAAAAAAAATATCAAGCAACATATACTCACTCAGTCAATATACTCTACCAGTTTATTAGAAAATGTATCCAAACTCAAATAAAGACAATACACAGCTTACCTGGATTAGAATCACTCTGACCAAAACACTTCTGCTTTTTTGAGCTAAAGGTTCCACTAGGCGTGGAAGCTTGGCTATTCATCTGCAGTTCCCCTACTTCTTTGTCTTCATTCTCCCGGCCTGATTCCGTTGAAATAATACCCTTGGGAGGCTCTAAAGGACTAGGTGAACCTTTACTTGATCCACCAATTTCATCAGTAGTTTTTAGAGGTAATGATTTTTTAGCAGTTTTAGTGTTACTTGTTTGTAACTGGGGTGTATTTTCTTTTCTAGGGCTTTTCCTTGGTTGATCTTCAAGTGCTACCACATTTCTCAGCTCAGGAGAGTTGCTAGGTGAGCTTGACGATCCTTTTGGGCCAAGTTGAAACTTTCTTTTCCTTTTTCGTGGTGGCGAGGAAACTGTATCCCTATCTGTTGTCTTCCTTGCAGCAGATCTAGTCAAAGGTCTTTCTGACTGAGATGCAGAAGAATATTTGTTTTCCTGAGATGACTTTTTAGTACTTGTATTATTTCCTCTTGCGGAAGTGCTTCTTGTAAGCCTTGGAGACTGACTTGAAACATTCTTTTTTAAAGCACTTCTCCTTGTAAGCCTCGGAGACTTTGCAACATCAGTGGTTCCGCTAGAAGAGTCAGTCTTTGCAGTCTTCTTTATAACACTACTTTTTGGAAGCCTTGAAGACTGACTTGGACCATTCTTTTTTATAGCACTACCTCTTGGAAGCCTTGGACGTTTTGCAACATCATCGCTGCTTGTAGTTCTGGGTGATTTTGCCAAATTTGCTGCATTTGCTTGGTCCATGGACAATGGGACATCACCATCAGAGATGGATACATCCATATCATCAGTACAATCATGTTCCTGATCTGTCGTACTGACACTAGTCTCAATATTCCTTTCACGACCGTTTTCCTCATGTCCAACTAGCAATCTGCTTTTATTGTTGATATCCCAAATACAAATATCTGAACATCTTTTGTCTCCAGTAATGTGTAAATTGGGCTTTTGAGGATGTGATAGTTCGAAAAACGGGTTTTCCAGCAGAAGAAAATCCCCTTCTTTAATTTCCGCACATTTTTCAGCAACAGTTCCACGAGTGAATATTGAAAACTCAAGGCACTCATCATCATCATCACCATCGTCTCTGGTTTCTGCAAGTATTATTTTACGCATCTTGCCATAATAAGTATGGTCAAACAATGGATAYGTAGTTTGTACAACACCTGTTTAAAGTACATAGATATAAAACTTACAAATAACGATAGAAAGAAAACAAACAATGTTAAAACCGTGTTTCTTGATCTAAGCAAAACGTTGCAGGAAACCTGGAAATTTCAAACTCACCTTTAATGTATCCATGAAGAACGCCTGGTTTAGCGATTTCTCCAAAAGAAAAATATCTAGCGTCCTTATTTTGTAAATTAATTCTTACAAATCTATTATTTTTGATTCTTACGACGGCCGCCATTAAGAAATGAACATACTTTTTTCCACAAAACGTATGTTTCACAAACAAACCGCCATCTTGTTTTGTGGCGCGAAAACGAAAATAACACGAAGTGGTAAAAAAGAACGATATTGGGCCGAGTATGACCAAGTGTGCCGTGGTGAAACGGACCTCCATGGCAGAACTGACCTATGACGTAGACGAAATAAAATGGCCAATCAAAACACTCGATAGAATACTTGAAAAATGGCTTCAAATATCTCTGTGGCAGAACCGACCTTAACAGATAAGCCCGTCGGGGAGGTAGTGTAAATTTATTTGTGTTTTTTGGGGTTTCGTTCTACGTTACATATTTCCGTTCAAAGTCACCAATTGCTTGAAGTCTGTAGATCTCTGTAGATATATAAACTTCGTAAAAAATACTCGAGACAAATTGAAACCTTTTACTTAAAAGAACTAAAAAATATATAGGTAATAACTGTATTGTTTGTTTACGACCTTAGATTTACTCTATGATGTCTGAGGTATGTTGAAGAGAGCGAATATAGAGCGAAGACTCAAAAGACTCACAATAAAATATACGAAGTGTCTGAAATGTCCGCAGCCGGTCACATAACTCATAATGCTAAGTGAGCAGCAGTCCGAATTTATTTCTATAAAAATCAAGGTTACGTTATATAAACTAAAATCCAAACCTAATGTTCCTATCTCGATATAAAAGCATACTATATTTAAGCTCCCTTTCATGGC
>NW_022259079.1:0-15098 GCF_009602425.1 Actinia tenebrosa | reverse complement strand
AGACGGGGTAAACATTTGATGGCCACTTTTCATCGCAGTTTTCTAGTCAATCTTACTAGATCTTCCATTATTCTAAAATTCGCTGATCATTTCTCTCAAAACTACGTCAGGATACAAATTAGAACTTAAACTAATATTACACAAAATTGCAAGACTATTGAACTCATTTAAAGCTGTCTAAAGCGAACAAGAAATACAGAAAACATTGATCGTTTCCCAACGATTTGATGCTCTGGGAATTCTATTGTTTGCTAATGACCATAACACCAAATTCTTTCGCACCATGCACGGTCTGATCTCGCTTGGCCGCTTTCCGATTTACTCCCGAAGCATGGTAATACACAGTTTTTTTTATTCAAACGTGGGACGTTTGTCACAACTCTGTATTACTATTTTTTCAAAAATCCCCACAAATGGAGGCATCCAGTATATAATTATGTGGTACGAAGCATTTTAGTGTTGAACGCTCTGCAAGGCTAAAATTATTTTCTAAACGAAAACACTGAATATTTCATCATAATCACGTGTTATGACGTCCTATCTCACTAAAAACTGCATCAAACATTAATTCAATCTTTATGTGACTTATGTGCAAAAAAGATTTGCAATCGGATAAAACACGTTTATGCACCAGCGTTCCAAAAGTGGAAGGTAGCGGTCAAGCGTGGGGGGGTCCAGCCACCTTAATGTTGCTTGATGCATCGAGTTCCAAAACACAGTAGCCGCTATCCAAAGAGTTCTTTGCAAGGGCTGTACGGCTTTTAGGAGGAGGTACCTGAAGTTTATCATTATTACGTAAATCTAAAGTAAATCTACTTAGGTATAAGATCATTTGTACAGAAGAGTGAAGTCCCTAAACTTAAGAAGACATCAAATGTTGAAAGCATAAACCTTGATATCTCTAGGATGCATCACTTAAATGATATAACGATATTTTACCATTCAAATTTTTATTTCATGTAGAATTGAAACTGAAAATATTGGGTTAGGGGCGTTGAGCACTTTAAACGTCGACGTATACACATGAACAAATTTCCTATTCTCTATAGAATTCGAATTCTGCACGCGAAATGAAGTTCTGAGCTGTTATGTTCAACAATAAAATAACTAAGTGAACACAATCGCTTTCAAAGTTAGCGTCCAACAAGTCCAACAAATGACGTATTCTGCAAAGTTTCCCAAAGTATGAGACTAAATCGGCTAATCTGATAATCCAAAGACAAGTAATTGTCAGTTTGCACCCCAAGGTCTCTAACTGAATCAGCTTGGAATAGGTCTTTGCCCAGGAACTCAAGAGGGGATATACGGTAGCTCTGTGTTTTAGCTTTTCCGCAGTTCCAAATTAAAACATAGAAGTTCTTCTGGCGCGGGTTTATCAAGAGATGTTTGGCATGTTTGTTCCTGTTCCTCGAATACATATTTTGACAGTACTGCGCATTTCTTTAATTCTCCACCAGAAAATAACCGGATCGATAACACTGACAGCCTTGGCCAAAGTGTTAAAAATTGGTAACCATATACGGATTATCGATAGTGATCCTGACTTACGAATGCCAACAATCGAAATCATTGCTAAAAACGGAAAATAACACAATACAAACGCACCGGCCACATAGTACATGGTATTGACGGATTTCTTGTATCTGGGCATGTTTATAGACTGTACTTGTTGTACTGATTGTTGTTGGGCGTGGATCTGCACAGAGTGTCGCCGGATGACTCGAGAAATTTCAAAAATGAATATTGCATTCACAAGTAGAATGACATAAAGTATTGGTATAACAATGGCCATAGAATTTTTCATTTGGAATAGTAAGCAACACATAGAGAAACCTAACAACCATATTCCTGCAAGGGTGACACCATAACGTTTGGATGTGACAAGTGCTTGATATCTGAGATGAAGATGAATAGCCAGGAATCGATCTACAGTAATAGCTGTGAAAGTCAGGAAAGACACGATGGATAGGAAAAACGAAAATGCAAAGTATACTATTTGTATTGAGTTTTGAAGCCCAAAATAACCTTTTAAAACAGAAATATCGTAAATGTAAGAAAGAGGCTGTGCAATGATACCAACACATAAGTCAGCGATGGCCAGACCAAGAATAAGAACGTTCGAAGGTTTTTCTCGTAAAGATGATGTCTTTATGAAAGTCAAAATAATCAACGAGTTCAGAGAAACAGCCCCGAAAGCAAGCACAACATTGATGATGATAAGCCACAAAGTAAGCATCTTGTATTTTTGGTGAAAAACAATTGAACTCGTTGTCGTTCATGGCCAAGTAGAAGCATTCATGATTGACATTTGCTCCGACAAGGTCGTGTTATTCAATCTTTGTAGTTTTTTATCCCAGCAAGTGTAAGCTTAAGAATTAAAGCGTTTGTTCGAAATAAACAGGTGTCCTTGATTATATTCGTGTTATTCAACCTTTGTAGTTTTTTTATCCCTGCAAGTGTAAGCTTAAGAATTAAAGCTTTTGTCAAGATAAACAGATGTCCTTGATTATGACGTTTTCATTTCATTTAGCTTAAAATAAATTAAAAATTAAATTTGTTTCTTTAATTCATTCTAGTTTCTTTACAAAACCATCTGTTCCAAATCGAAGAAACTGTGAATCTGCGAATAGGTTAAGAGAGGATGTCAGCAAGAATCGAACATACGCCGGAAACGGTCGAAAAATCGAATTCGCTCATAGTTTAATATTAGGAAGACTTTGAGGCAATATAAACAGTGATATACTTTATCTGTCTGTCCTTTTGTTGATGATAGAGAATAACCAATCAGCGCGCGAGAAATTTGTAAGTTATTGTAAAATAGGGCGTGGAGACTGATATTTTCACATAATCCCACCAGCAGCTGCACTGTTATATTATTTTCACTGATGGATTACAACCTTTTATGTCTCTAGGATATTAATTATCGCTTTCCTTCCATAATAACTAAACATTTTGCCTATTGTTTTTGTGATTAGTTCTTTAGATTGCGTTTTAGCTGTAATTTGATGTTTAACAGCGGAGCTCTCGCGCAGGGCGAAGGCCCGCGCGAGTGGAGCACCATACTTAAGAAAAATTGGTAACCCATCGAGTTGATTTTTCATGGCTTGCCTGACGTCTTTGCTTGGCTGTAGATTATGTTAATTAAGCTTATTGTATAAAAACCTTGTCTTTTACTTTCAACGCTAAAACATGTTCAAAAACAATTACAAATGCCAATTTACTAACAAAAAAATTTCGTATTTTGCATTGTATTTTGCACTAATTTTCATTTTGTCTCAGTTGTTCTTGTCAAGTTTAACTGAAGGTATAAGCTTTTTTCCCCGAAAACTTTTGTCTTTCGTGATTCACGAATCTAATTTCTCACACATGAAAACAAATGAAAACTGGTAAATTTGAATTTCAAATCAAAATCTAGTAAATGTAAGTTTTAAAGCTTCTCGAAAAATAGTTGTCTTTTATGAAAGGAATGAAAATATTTTAATGAAGAATTAGAATAAGAAAAATATTTTACAAAATAACTGTTATAAATCTCGCATTCTCGTATTGGTTGGGAGCGCGTGCTTTATGAGAGCACACAGCACGCACGCGCCCTTGTATTTTATAAAAGAAATATAAAACTTGATCCATGATCGACTGACCATGATCATAGCACAGTGGATCTTCAGGGATCAACTAAATGCATTTATTCGTATGGTACTTTGTCCATTTTTGCAACCACTCTTATCAAAAAATATAACTCAAATTTCGTACAAAATTCTTATACTGCAAATATGCATCAATTTACGAATCATAAATTCTAAGCTAAATATTAATGCTGGCATTTACATGAACATGCATTAATTGCACTAACGTTTTTGCTGCGTCTCCAATTCCAGTGGCTCACTTGCCTGGAATCCATAAGCATTTACAGACACCACCCGCATAAGATATTTTATACCCGCATTTAGACTATTAACAGTGACTTTGGTCTTTGATGAGCTTACAGTAACACCATGGTAGTAATCCAATTCTGTGCCTTCTTTTTTGTATTGTACAAAGAACTTCGTGATTTTATACGGTGCATGGCCAAAGGTGCTGACCATTCAAGTGTCGCTGATGTATTTATCACGTCATCTACACTCAAATTTGCTGCCGGAGGAGGAGAAGCTTAAAAGAGAGACAGACAGAGGAAAATCGATTTACGAATAGCTCAAAACAATTGGAAGACATGTATTGTAAATATCAACGGTACCTTGTACAAGAAGTGACCTTGGTTCAAACACATCCACGGCTTTCCTTTTGTTTTCAAGCCCTCTCTGAATACGCCCAGTGATGTCTTGAATAGCAGGCCAAGATGGCCATAGCTTTAGCTCAGCGGTGATGATAAACTCCATGTGTTTGCTGCCATTACTATATAAGAAGAATCCGAATATATTATGAAATGTTGCCGGTGATAGAGACTTCCATAGTAGTCACTATATGCGAAACCTTGTGTTGCAAACACACGACTCAAAACTGCTCGAGATATAAATGACAAGGAAACAGTTGTGATTTTCGTTGATCTAACGAGACAAGCTATTGAGGACCTCAAAAATACAACTACTTTGGCGTTCAAATATCGGGTATTTTTTCCTATGTACGTGAAGAAGGAAACTAGGGTAATAGTAGTAATAGTAGTCTAACTAATAGACATGATGGCGTACCTCAATATCACTTTCATTTGATCATGATGGATTTTRTRRCCACYYGTCGSATKTTYGTTTYKAAGTAGTTGTAAGATCTGTAAAAAAGTAAGAGAAATGGAAAAGAGTGTAGTCGCATAATTACATATTTTCATGTTGTAGAAATATGAACAATTTATGATTTATTGAAATCAATGGATTAATTTGTCACGCAAACTGCAAGCTTCTGTTTGTTTGTTTTTATTGAATTATCTTATATAAAAATAAGTTACTCTGTACACAAGTTGGTATGTGCTAAAACAATTATTTACTGTGGACACCAAATGAAGTGAAATCCATAATATACAAAATTAAATATTTTCTAAAAAATAAAAAATAAAAATAAAAAAATTAAAAATTAAAAAAAGAAGAAAAAAAAAAAAAAGGAAATCAATGGATTAAGTAACCGTTGAAGTCAAACATAGAGTTGCTCGTTGCAGAAGCTTTTTTCCGATTCATAAGAGACACCATGACGCTAGACAGTTTGCGTTTTTTCATTGACGTTTCAAGTTGTAGGAATTGTGTGAAAAGTTTAGGATGACTGCATGTTTTTCCTATCTTACTCACACTCTAACATTTGTATTAACAGTAAAGTGTACTTTCTTCTTCATTTCAGTGTTTGTTATTCTTGCTGGTTTATAAGGCTTCGACGTGTGCTTGACTGCCACGTAGTCTGAAGGAAAAACACGTTTTGCATAGAGCTAATCAGCTAACGCGTTGCTATGTGCGTTTCCACCCAATTCAAACCACATGCGACTAAGTTTCACTGTTTGTTATATTTTTTTTTCACAGTTGAATTCGTAGCGACAAACGCTTCTATTCCCAGAAGGTTTGAATTGGGTGGTAACGTACATAGCAACACGTTAGCCGATTAGGTCTATTGTCAGAATTAAAAAGAGTCTTGGTAAAGGATATCGGGTATAAAAATTACAATCTATTGACATTGGAAACTCACACCTTTTGGCAATGTCTTGACAAAGACATGACTTGCTAGACCATCGCCATGCTCATTGGAGGCACTGAGATACTGATATACTATAGTTTGTTAATGCTTGTAGATTTCCGAAATTAAATTCCGTTATTTTTATACGATTTTCAGCTATAAGGAGCCCTTTATTGAATCTATTGATTCTGTCTTTAAATCCCCGGTCTTGACCGTGAATAAATGGCAAAGGCACTGGCTTCCATTTTATTAATATTTTACTTGGGCCAGATGATTAAGTTTGTGTGATAACAAGCGCTAGATAAGGAACTGAAAAAAAAAAAAAAAAAATTTCTCTACATCACATTACTTCCATCTTATACTACTATTAGTGGTGTTGATTACCTGAGGAGGGCATTTCTCTACATCACAGTACTCCCATCTTATACTACTATTAGAAGTGTTGATTACCTGGAGGATGACATTTCTCTACATCACAGTACTCCCATCTTATACTACTATTAGAAGTGTTGATTACCTGGAGGATGACATTTCTCTACATTACAGTACTCCCATCTTATACTACTATTAGTGGTGTAGCAGGGTTACGACACCAGTCGACGCATTGACCAGCTCTGGATACTCAGACAAAGGATGATCGTGACGGTGAGGACACTAAGATGACCAGGACTGGCACACGTGACCAGAAATTGTTATGTTTATGTTACCACGGTAACCCAGGTCGTTGCCATAGTAACAATATGTTTTGTTTAAGATAATGATATGTATAATCATACCGCCCTTTGGCGAACCCGTGGATACTAGTCTCACTTTCCAGAAATTGGGCTCCCTGTGTCCTTTTCATATTTTAAATACTCAATTTAGCTGGTAAGATGATTAGTTGTCCTTTTATTTTCCTTTTAACACCTACTCTGTTTAGCTCTTTGCTATTTTGTTGAGTTTGGAAGCGAATTCTGTGATGAATTGATTGTCTAAAGTTACTTCACTTACGAAAGACGACTTCGACTTCGACGGACTTCTATTTGCTAAGTCTTCTGAAAAACAAATTCTGAATTTTGTTATTGTTTTGTTATTGTTGTTATTAATTCAAACGGCGGGCCGAGTGCTTTATTTTAGGAATCAATCCTTTTTGGCTAACGAAAAACGTTGCGTTATGCGTTACTACTTATCTTGCACTTCATTGGTCACGGCGCTTACAATCGAATTGTTGCCTGAAATTTTCATATGAAGCTCTTTATTTAGACTGTGAACTAAGTGAATGCTTTATAGAAAATCGTTTAGAAATACAATTTTATTTGACTTCATTTAAGTCCGTAAATTACTGATTATTTATTGGAGCGAATTCTCGTTAGTGGTCGCGAGCGCCTAAACATACCAAAACATTGCTTCGGCTGTTTGTGATGTCCAACGATCAATCTACTTTTTATTCAGAACAGCTTATTTGGATGACAAAACTAGCCTAACATTCTTCAAGACTCCATGACTCTCGTTTCGAAATCTTAATGAAAAGTTCTTTTTTTGATACATCCGGCTCTACCTACGAGTCTTCTGAAAAAATTTAAATATGTTGACTAAAGTACGTAAGCGTTTCTGTTTACTTTAACACATCAGCAAAAAAAGGTTTAACTCATTGAAATTTTAGTTTAGGCGTTAATCGTATTGTTTTACTTCAACTTGCATCTTTCCTTGACTCTTTTGATACAAATGATCCGAAGTTAAAACGAGTTTGCGTATGCGCAAAGTGGGAGTTTGCGCATGTGCAAAGTGGGTCCACAGTGCTAGAAATATCCCACATTTGCACATTCAGACCCCACACAATAACTCGTTTCTACGTTTCATGTATCCACGAGTTAAAAATGAAATGACGTTTTTTTTCTTTCTTTTTTAACCATGGATGATTCCCTAAAAGAGAATATTTTTATAGCTTGGATACTTAATAATGGTTTTTCAGTGGAAATAAAAATGCTATACCTGTTGACTCGAGTCTGTCTGTTTCTGCCGTAAGGGCCAAATCAAATTGTAAAGTATTAGTAATGTTTTGTCCAAGTTCCCCCAGATAAATAAACTGATAGTGATCATTCTCGGGTAACCCATCGAGTTAATTTTTCATGGTTTGGCTGGCGTCACCTCTGTTCGTCTGTCCGTCCGTCCGTCCGTGTACACAACACAGAGATCCCGCTTGATTTCAAAGCCAAATTATAGACCAACAACAGATCCAAAAAACTTTTTATGCAGTCAAAAATGGATCAAGAAGTATTCCTCAAGAATTTAGGTGTGTTTTTAGCAAACATCGTGTATTTTTAATTTCTATGGCAAGAGGTTTTTTTCCACGAATCGACAAATCAAACACTCTCTCTCGAAACTTTTAATGTTTCTATAGATAAGCTWAACTTATTTTAATGTTGAAAGAAATAAAAAAGGAGAGCCACAACAAATATTCGTCCTTTATTTAGCGCTATGAATCTCCAAGAATTCAGTTGTTGTCAATCAACTATATCGTATATGTTTTTAGTTCAAGAAAAAAAACAGCTTCATTCTTCTCCTATCGCGGTGTCCCATCGGCAAAATAAACGGAAGATTTTCATTCAATAATTTTATATCTTTGTACAGATAATTCATTTAAATATTGAATGAAAAATAAAATTACACCAAATATTCAATTGTTTATTTAGCTCTTCGGGCAAGTATGATTATAAAAATGAGCTTAAATTTGTGTTGTTGAGAGATTTTATTATAAAGACCTTGTCTTTCATTTTAAAAAGCTAAAAGATGTTCTAAAACATTTGCAAATACCAATTTACTGACAAAGAAAATTGTTATTTTGTATTTTGCATTGCATTTTGCATTATATTCTATTTTGTCTCAGTCTTTCTTGTCAAGTTTAACTGACTGACGTAAACTTTGTTTTTTGAAAACTTTTGTCGTTCGTGGTTTCCGTATCTTTCTCACACATGAAAACTGGTAAAATCGAATCTCAAAATCTAGTAAGCATAAGTTTTCAAGCTTTATGAAAAGTAGTTAAGGCTTATATGAAAGAAATAAAAATATTTAAATGAAGAATTAGGATAAGAAAACAATTTTTTAACTGACGACACATTTGGTTTTCAGGTTCAGTGCCTTCATACAAGTTTAGTTAGTTTATGATCTCCAGCCAATTTTTTCTTCGATGCTACCAAAGAATTTATTATTTTTAGTTTCATTGCGGTAAAAAAACGGTTCATATAGATACATAAAAGTGAATTCCTATGGAAAACCAAACATCGTTATGTAAAAGACGTAAGTAAGCTTATTTTTTGCTCACCTTTTTTTAACCAGTTTTCAAGTCTGTTTCATATTCTTGATTTGTCCTAAAAAATTCGGAAATCTTCAAAATTTCGATTTCAGTGAATGATATTCAATTTAAATTTCACTAAACCTGATATTGTATTGGATTATCTGTAGTTATCTTTCGTATTTTAAGTAAAATTAACCAGGAATTCAAAGCTTAAAAATGTCGGTCATGGAAAAACGTTTAGGGGAGAGGGCTGGTGGTGAGTTGTATACACAATTCCATATACACAATTCTCATACACAATTCGATTTCACTGCATGGTTTTTATTATGGGAGACATTACCTTCATCTCTAATAAAAAATAATAGAAGATTTTTTCCCCGATCTTATTTTTACCTTTCAAGTTTCATTCAAATTGTTCTCCCTGTGACTTGCATTTCGGGATCTCCGCTTTTTGGCAGTGCCAAAATATATATTAACTAAGAAGTTCTACATAACTAAGAACTTTTTTTGTTTTATTCGAAGCAGCGCAGTTTACTTCTTAACATCTGTTTCATACGGGTTCAGTTACATACAATTGCGAGAGGAAAAATGTAGCAGACAATATTAAAACAAAAATAAAATAAAAAATAATTTAAAAAACTTTTTTTCGCAATTCCATTTTTTCCATACATCATATCTTATCCTATCCTCATCATATCACTGGAAAGCATGGGTGGCGTGCGCTGCTAATGCGCCTCCTCTTACCAATGCGACCCGGTTTCGAGCTCTGCCGGTCTCGATGTGCTATGTGAGTAGAGTTGTTTGTTGGTTCTCTCCTGTGCTTTGAGCGGGTTCTCCTGTTTTTCCTCCCTTCATAAAAATCAACTTCTAAATTCTAATTCGATCTACCGGCTGCCTTATCAATTGCGTCCACCCACCACAGATCTTGAGTAAAATAAAAAAATCTTCAATTCTGCCACTATCCATGGAAAACGGGAAAACGCATTTTTCTACTCTATTCACTGCTTCATACTGCGTCTCCCATAAAACGTGCAATCTGCTTTAACCCCCTCAACGACGTCTCGATATATTTTGACGTTTTTGAAAGGAAAAAGGCAAAAATCAACACAATTCACAGCCCCAAAGCCAAAAAAGCAATGGCTCACTGACGCGGAAAAAAATACTTATCATGTCCGTTTATAATTAGCCTAGAACGACATCGTTTACAAACAGCTGTTTTATCCGTCTACACTAAATGCTAATAAGCCAGTGTTAAAATGCTAGAAAACCTGAACTGAACATGCAATACACAGACATGAACAGTGCTTACGAACGCAAATGAAAACGCGTAATTAAATAGCGTTTTTAAAAGTATTCAATTCCGAAAAAAAGAAAAAAAAAAATTCGCTATTGTTTACCTGTTGACAGGAGGCATAAAAACGTATTAGATTGGAAATGAAATCGTAAACATGTGAACGTAATTAGTATAGGTAATAGCACCACATGCTGTCCAACTGGGAAATGATTGGATGAAAAAACTCTGAGGATTGACAAAATTGGAATAAGCCGATAGGCCAAGTTTAATTTGGCAGACAAAGGACTTTATTGAATAGAATTATTTCCAAATTGGACAGCCATGTAGTCCTATTGCAGATTAATTATATCAGCTCAAACAAAACTAGTCTGATTCCATACGTCAAAGTTTTCCCTCGAAAGAATGCAAATGCAAATTTTCCTGAAGACTAGATTGTTTAGTTCGGGAGTCTCAAACCAGCACTTTTCAAACTGCACCTGGAGAACATTATTTTCTAGAAGTACGCCACTATTCAATAGTTTGACAAAAGACTACTTTGCGTATTAATAGTACAGCTGCTTTTCGTATTTCTTGAACTCGAGCACAGTATATCAGGGGGTTCAACACACCATTGAACATCATGACAGTTTCGGTAACTAAAAACAGACAGTTGATTTCTTTGCTACGTTTCTGAATAACCGCATATACGACAAGAACTCCAATCAAGAACACATAACTCCATACAAATCCTCCTATTAAAATATACATGGTGTTGACGGATTTCTTGTATCTAGGCATGTCTATAGACGGTTGTACTGATTGCTGTTGGGCGTGGATCTGCACTGAGTGTCGTCGAATGACTCGAGAGATTTTGAAGACGAAATAAAAGTTCATCAATACTATTCCCACTATTACAATAATATATAATAATAAAGCAACATTTTTTGAACTTTCATTCCCTATATCTGCCACCATATACCTAGTAAATGATAGTAAAAAACTAATAATCCAAATGAACGTAAGTGCCACGCCATATCGTTGGGTTGTGACGACTTGTTGATAACGTAAGTGAATGTGTACAGCTAGGAAACGATCCGCAGTGATGGCTGTCAGAGTGCCGAGGGAAACAAAGAGTTGTAGTGTAAATCCCACACTGTACAACAAATCTGTGATTTGATAAAGTCTGTCATCGGAATTAAACTCTGAAAACAATCTAATACAGAAGACTGGCTGTGAAAAAAAGCCAACAGCAAAGTCAACTATTGCGAGACCAAGGACAAGAGCGTTCGAAGGTGTTTGTTGTAGAGATGATGTATTAACAAAAGTCAAGATAATCAGCAAGTTAAGAAAAACAGACACAAAAGACATTACTGCATTGATTACGATCATGGATAAAACGAAATGAATATAGCGACTATCATTTGAAGATACCATGGACGAAGAAGTCGATGAAAGTCTGAGAGATGCAGATGTTGTGTTACCAGAATAATTCATGGTGTTCACTTTGTCAGTTTACTTCAATATACATGTGCAGTGATCCAATACTATGCTACTTCCTTAGTAACCAGTACTGTATACTACTTTCTTGATAACCACAGATGCAGTTTAGGAATTGATATCGGTTCCTCTTGTTGCTGTATGAAAAAAGAGTTTTTCCCAATTATCTTTATCGTCCTCTTTTGCGCTAAAATACTGGACAAGGTTAACTGGATGTTGGGCTTGGAAGGCAATGTCGGAAATAAAAATGTATTTTCTTTTACCAAACGTTAAAAGTGGCTCTAAGGGATTATCCAATAGAAAAGCTGTTTTCTCAATTTTATGAGACTGGAATACATGATAAATGCTTATRACGTTCAATTCTGTAATTGTTATTGCAGAATTGCTATCAAGATTGTGATCGAATGTGAGTTAATTATCCTACTCCAGACGATGCGCCGCGTGTACATACAGTGCTTGCCGCTGAGTATAAGTGACTTGTGATACATTTGATCAACATGACTTTGTCATTCAAGCCTGAGAAAGATTCATCGGATATATTCATGCCATAAATAGACGCCACATACAAATGAAAAGGATACAACTGAACGTTAAAACATTATTTTCATTTATCTCCTGCTTCAAATATTTTTAAAATATCCTGTGTTCGAGTTGCTTGATTGTTATCAAAACAGTCCTTATTGAAAAACAATGTTGGCCAGCACACATGAGTAAGCTTGGTAAATATTAAAAATTAAACTTGTTAAACGGCGTGTACCGCTATCAGCAATACAATTTTTATCCGCGGTAGGGATTAACGAAGAAGGCACGAATAGACTTCCAATCAGTACCAATGCAAATACAAACCCATCTCGAGTACCAGCTGCAATATTGTTCAGAATTGATCTCATCTTTAGTTCTGTAATAGATGATCTGTGATATCGCTATTATTTTTTTATTTTGTCGGTTTTCAATTTGCGACACTGCCTTGCACCTTGTGACCACCTTATCTTTCATTATTATCTTTTTCACTTTTGTATCATGTGGCGATGGACGTCGGCTTTTGATTAAGCAGCTTTCAACCAAATTGGCTTTCCCATATTTACCTGCAGGAAGGCCTGTTTGTGTAAACTTTCTATGAACCCCCAACCAGGCAGCCCAAACCAGTGCTAGTATCTGACATCCATCAAGCTGGTAAGAACAGTGAAGCAAAAGTCATACCGAACTGAGTATGAGAGGTATATAAACGCGAAATAAAAATATATCAATTTGCAAGTTTTAGTTTTAGTAGAGGGAAAGAGATATTAGGATTTATTATATAATTACCAATGAAATATCTATTTTTCTCTATTTCGAAAAATTGATATCTTCACACGTGAAAATAACATGTTATTTCACGTGTGAAAATAACACCATTGCGATGGCTATTCAAAAATACACGGAAAGAATTGCCTGAAAAAGCCAAAACATACTTTCATTGATAATTATATAATAAACAGAATATTACATGGCCTCTTGGAGATACGAATTTTATCTTCTCATGTTGAAAATCTCTCACTCGTTCGCTGCGCTCACTCGTGAGAGATCTTTTCAACACTTGAATATAAAATTCGTATCTCCGCGCGCCCATGTAATATCCTCTATATATATTATAGAGATATTACAATTGTAATCAAATACGTACCCGACCACATTACATCAGCAACGCTGTAAAACTTATCGTGCCTACATGAATATTATTGTTATTAATTATCATCATTATCATCATTATTATTATTACTACTATTATTACTGTCATCACAGACATATATGCTTATGATTGTGAGATTTATCTGAGGATAAGTGTTCACGCATGCTTGTCGAAAAGTGGCGCATCGTCTGCTCCACGTAACTGGATAACCAGCACAAACAAAAATCTCGTGACTTTGAAATTGGAAAAGCTTTTGTTCCGAGGATTGTTTCAAGACAATAGTTCGCGCTGCGCATGAGTTTACATGAGAAGCTCTACACATTAATTAGTTGAAGCCCACGCTTAACCTGAATTTATCTTTTTTGTTTATGCAGTAGTATATTTATTGCTTCATTTCCAATTCAACTTTGCACGTCTGGCGAAACATGTCAAGTAAAACCTTCAGTTACTGACGAATTCTACTGAAATTAGCCTTATACGTTCTAGCTTCTTTAGGTGTAGGCTTTATTGGACTATTAAGAATATTTATATACAGTCATTATCAATCATTAGGCTTAAAAAAAAAAAAAAAAAAAAAAGATAATATGAAGGGAAAATTCGTATATCGCGGTAGCATCAAAGGCCACACCCACTTCTTTTAGAATGAGGCTCGGTCACGAACTTTGGTTAACGCAATGCTGTTATTATTAGTAAAAGCACTTGATTCTGGAAAAATGATCCTTTATTGTGGATAATTTTAATTTTATTAATCCATCTTTTCAAATTATGTAGTTTTATAGTATTTCAAGCTAGCAGTTTGCTTTTTTAAAAATATTTTGCTCTTTAAGGAAATATCCTTCTGACAATATTCACAGTATTGATTCGGTTAAGATGTTGCCTGTAACCCTTAGAAAAATAGTTTGAGTGCGACTACTCATTTAAGAGGAAATTGTTTTCAATAATGAGCAATAATGGCAAAAAGCGCCAAAAACTAGACTTTCGTATGAGTTTTGATCCCAATTTTCGTTTTGGGTTAACACTCAAAACCTTTTTTAAACAGTTAGAAACTAATGTACTATGATAAAATGCCTGTTTGAAGCCGGTATTTTCAATTGTACAAAGATGTTTTGTTGCATTTGTGTTAGAATATTGCTTTGTCAGGCTTTTTAATAGAAAATATATGGGAAATAAGCAAATGAAGGCCTAAACCTCATTTTCGAATAAAATTTTTGTTTTGGGTTAACACTTTGATTCCACTTTCATCGGTCATCTTTACTTCCAAACAAGTTAAACTTTCTGAATAGCAAGATTTTAGAAGAAGAAAATGCGTTTTGGCGCTCACTGCTTGAATACGAAAAGAATTCTCTCTTAATATACAAAACCTTACTGGCACAGGAGAATTAAATTTGAAATACGTTTTCCCTATTGATCTTATAGAAATTATTGCAAGCTAGTTTTCACATAGAAGCCGATGTTTCCAATTACAAGGAACAACATAACCATAAATGCCTGCTCATACGTCACAGAATTAGCATATGGCATGGAAAAACCTTTATAACTTCAAGAAGCCGCACTCAAACTATGAGTTATTCGACATTTACTCCATGTAGAATCAATACTGAGAATATTGTCAGAAGGGTGATAGGCACTTTAAGAGCGGATGTCAGCAAACATCAAACAATTAGTGGCAAGCTTCAAAAAATCGATTTTGCTCATACTTTTAGTATTGTTAGCCTATTATGTCCCAATCATCATGGTGTAGT
>NW_022259076.1:0-15190 GCF_009602425.1 Actinia tenebrosa | reverse complement strand
AAAAAATGGTCAAAAAATTCCATGGACTATAACTATATGTATTTKATTTTTATTTACTTTTGGTGACAATAAACACAGAAAACTTTTTCATTTGAAAAGTAATTTTATTTGAAATTAAATACCTTCTGAGAATTAGTTACTGATGTTTTATTTTGGGCAATATTATCAGAATGTTAGCATACCCTTTTGAAGTATTTGACTAACATTCATCATTAAGCTAGCCTAAATATTAATCATCAAACAACTTCAGAAGGTCTAAAAAAGGTATAAGTAATTAAGTTATCTTTTAAAGATTAAAAATATTTTATTAGTTTGTGTATTTTTGGAAACTTCTTCCTATGATTTTAATTTATACTTTTTTTTTATTGTATTTTATACTTGAAACTTTATTTACTTTGTCCTCTGTAGCTTTCAGATTTCAGACAATATGTGATTTGAGTATCTTGAAAATACACATGAATATGCAGAACTTACCATATTTCCTCTATGAAGCCCCTAACCTCTATTAAGCCCCCCTTCTATGAAGCTCCCAGTACATTTAAGCGCATGCACAGAGGTGCCAAAAACTAAATAAGCTCCCAGCCTCTTATAAGCCCCCATCACTAAAGCCGGTATTTGGTCCTTTTTCCTTGGCAGGCCTCTGCGAGTCATTTTACCTGTTGTGAGTTTATAAATAAAAATAATTATGAATTCCCAGAGATCATAAAAGTTTATTACTATTTATTACTGCTATTTGTATAAACATGTAAAGTCGCTAGCTGCGACCTGTACCCTAAAATTTTGTTTTTCACTGCCATCAATCAAAAGTAATCAGTTTACCAGTACCTTTCTAAGTTTTGACTGGCAGCAGCGAAAAACCAAATTTTGGCATGCAGCTCACAGCTACAGAGTTTGCATGTTSATGAAAATAGCAGTAATAAGACCTCAAGTCTAAAAGCACTGGAAAAATTAGCCCCCATGGGGATTAAATAGAGGAAACATAGTATGATGAATAATCTTATACTCAAAAAAAACATGCATGTGGTCTGAAATGGTGTAGCTTCAGAAAATATTTATGCATCACCTATGGAGTGGGATTGGAATTTCCAAGGGGTGGGGAGGGACTTATGAGATTACATTGTGTAATTCCAAAAACTATCCATACCTCCTCCATGAGGAGAAATTGGAGTTTCCAGGCGGTTTGGGAAGGTCTGAGGGTATATTTTGTATAACTTGCTGAAACATCCAGAGCAACACTACTCACTTAAATCAATTCTAACAGAGCATCAAGATGTTCAACTGCATAAGGGTGACTGCTCTTGTATTCCTTCAAGGCTTTCCTGGTAGCTTTAGCATTAGTGTTGTAAAGACCTTTATAACCATTGAGTTTGGCAGCAACAAAGGAATCCATCAGCTCTTCATCAGACATGTGTTGGAAATGCTGCATGAGTTGGGGAGACTGTCGTAATCGGTATTTTTGATGGTAACTAAAGAAAGTACAAAGAGAGGGAAAAAATCTAATCTTAGAACTATAATTATGACCTCTATTAAGTGGCCATCCTCTGGGAATCGTGAAGTGGTCACTGAAAAGAGGGTAGTCATTCAATAGATAAGTTATAAAGTACTAGGAAAACTTCTTTGGGACTCTGATAACAGGTCCCGGTTGTACRAGGGGGAAGGCACTTATCCAACTGATAAATCTTATCCATTGGATAAATTATTTATTGGATAACGCTTTGCATCCCTTTATCCACTGGATAAGGATTTATCCATCGGATAGCACAATCCACCCTTCGTACAACTTTACCCTGGTTGATAAATAGAGGTTGGCCACTCTACTCATATGCACCTTTATTTTTTAGTGCCATTTTGGGGCAATAGTTCATTTAGAAAAGTATCAGGCTCATTGGATATTGGGGAAGGAGGAGTGGGAGAAAGATGACAGGAAAATCCAATATCTGAATTCTCTATGACTTGTACGGCATGGGACTCAAATTCCTGGGTAAGGAAACACTCATGTCAAAAAATCTCATTGATGGAAGGATTATAGATATTTATAAAATAACTGTTATGAATGTCGCGTTCTGATTGGCTTGGAGCGCGTGCTTTATGAGAGCACATTGCATGTGCATGCACTTTCCGTTGCGTCACTAAAATAACGGTTATTGTAATTTGTATTTCATAAAAGAAATAAAAAACTTGCTTGTTGTGCTGTGCCGTTATAAAGCACTTGGGGATTGGCAGAACACTCGAGAAGTGTCCAGAAGCACTCCRCTAAGCGTTGTGCTTCTCCTAACACTTCTCCCGTGTTCTGCCAACCCCCGTGTGCTTTATGATTGCACACAGCACATGCGCTCGTTTTCTATTTCTTCAATATTATCTGAAAGTATGCATTTATATCTCATTAAAACATGGCATTTACCCCTCAGCATTATAGAACTGTGAAGCGTCTTCCACTTTTGTCAGTATCTTGCGTTTCATTTTCTTCTGTTTTTCCTTTATGAACTTTTGGGCAATTTTTCTCTGTTTCTCATTGTGAACAAATATAACAGACCTGTACTGTGCTGTTTGGGGCTCTGTTGGGTCATGTAAAGACCAGAAGATTTCTAGAAGGCGTTTGTAGCTAACCTGCGAAGGGTTGAACTGGATTTGGATTGCTTCTGTGTGATCACCACTATCAAAGAAAGAACATTTACTGTAAACTACCAATACTCCATTTTACAGTTCCATTCAGTGGCCACGAATAATAGTTCCTAGCCGAGGCTGGAGTTTCCGAGCATTGCAAAACTACAGTTTATCTTGCGCATTAACTCCAGCCTTGGCTAGGAACTATTATTCGTGGTCACTGAATGGAACTGTAAAATGGACGGAGTATTGATTAGAATGTTCTTGATATACGTGGATGTGGGAGCCAACATATGGGACTATAATCGCTTATCAATCCTCCCTTTTTTTACCAATATAACAATACTTCATGTAACATAAGCCATGGTCATTCATGTGCCTACCAGAGATTGATTGGATTTAATCAGAGTCCCCCCCCTCCTCCCCGTGGCCCCTCCACCTAAGTAGACTACCCCACCCCTAAAAAGGCTTGCAAGGTCTAAAGATATCTCATTATGGAATTGTTTTAAAATCATAATCTTCTTTAATTAACCTACAGTGATCTATAAGTAGGATTCAATGTGTTTCCTCCAGTGTACCCTACGCGAGTTCTCTGGACACCCATTATAGCACCATAACGGGCATCCGGACCCCAAAATCAGTTAGCACCAAACGTTGCTACCTCCAAGTTTGAAGCTATACCAAAATGAACGTCTCCCTTGGGCGAAAACTCTCCACATGTGAGCTGGAAAATGCTTAAAAATATCAAAAGATTGAAAACCAAACGCTCCATCTTGACCTCTGATAAAACGTTAAAAAAACACTGGAAGACTGGGTTCTAAGAAAAAACATCACYGCTATGGGAGGGGAGGGTTATACTTTGTTTTAATAAATATAATAATTACTTAATTTAAAGCATTATAATCTTAATATATATCTTTTAAATAAATCACAAAATATAAATATATCATGTTGTATATTTAAAGAAATAAGCTTTTTAAAGCTTTAAAGTGTTATCCAAGAATAAAATCAATAACTTACCCTTCTCTCCCCGTGTTAGTATTTTTGCGGTTAAAGCCTGGCCGCTCAGCTGCCAACTCAGTAAGAAAAAAAACAAAACGATACAAGAAAAGTTTGTTGTAAAAATCCTCTAAAAATGGCTTTTATTTCAGATTTCTTGATTGCAGCGTAAGTATCTTTTATTTATCAATAATTTTTGTACATAAATTGCCTGTTTTCGTGTAATTTTTTTCTAACTTTAAAGACGATCACTACAAATTAAACTCGCCAAAAAAATAAATCGACCTATGCATTCATGAATAAGCAGATTTTCTTGAAATTTTATATAACTCTATATTCGACTTTAAATCTAAATAAAATATATCATACACAAGAATACGTTGGTTAGTTTGCTTTGTGTTGAAATGGTCAGATGCCATGAGGTTGTCATTCCCAAAGGAATCTTTATTTCACTCCTATTTAAAATACTGTATGTGTCTCTGTAGATCCTATGGTTAGAAAAAATGGATTTTAAAAAATCTGACGAGAGTAAGSTATAAACTTGATATCTTAAATTAAGGGGAAGGGATGGGGTGGTCCTAGATTGTTGAAAGTCTTGCTTTACCACTGTTTTCATTGCAACGCATTGATAACAGTCGTAACATGGAAATTGGCAATACACTGCCATCAATCAAACCACTCATTTGAGTACATAAAGATTTATGGGGTCCATAGAAGGAGGTACATGGGAAAATACTCTAACCATATTGATTTATTTGATTGATGGTAGTCTGTTGCCCAATTTTTGTTGAGACTATTTCTCAAATCTGATACCTTTAGTAAGTTTTTATATCACAAATTTAACTATATGTACTTTAATCTCTATCTTACAGGACATTATTGATAAATGCTTGTGCTGTTCTAAACTTCAAACTGTAAGTAAATCCGTCTTTGTGATACTGGTATTACAGCTGTATATAGACAAACTAGCAGACTATTACAAATGCTGCATTATGATTGGCTACCTTACGATAGGTCTATTAGCGCGATAGTCCAGTATTTATCCAAAAGGAATTTGAAACAATYGATCTTATTTTATAGGAAAAAGAAATCCCCAACAGATTCATTTGGTGAGGAGGTACAAGAGCCAACTCTTGGTAAGTCGTAAAGTTTAGTTCAGATCTCGATCTTATTTGGTAGTAAAACCAAGCAAATTCAAAATTGTTGCTGTTAAATTACAAGATCTTTTCACCCATCTTTATAATAGAGATGTTACACATTGTCAAGCATGTACGACACATGAAAAACTTTTTGAAAATGTGCTTGTATTGTGCTGTCGTCACATGCAAGGTCTCTAAATATGCAATCATAATTGCTTCTAACGTCTGAGATTTCAGTTTCATTCAATGGAAAAGCTAAGTCATGATATATATAATGTTTTGAAAGAAGCTGAAACTACAGACGATTGGAATATATTCTAGCTTTAGGTTCATGCCATATAATAGACTAGTTTTCAAATTCATACAAGACTTTTATCAGCTGACAGAAGACCAGCACTAATAAAGCAATGCATCTCTTTATCTCTTTATAGGTGAAAAGTTTAGAGAGTTTTTGTTAAACTTGAGATATTTCAGAATATTCATTGGAATTTGGAATGTTGCAATGATGATATGTATGATAATGTAAGTACTGCATTTTGCTTACCGTATTTTCTTTCTCTTTCAATATCATTGTTTGGTGGACAATGTCAAGCCAAAATTGGCACTTGTCTGCCCAAACACCTCTCAAGCCAATCCTTTTCACCAGTCAATTTGATTGACCATGTGTCACAGCGTGTCCAGCCATYGTAGAGCAGCCATTATTTTTATCCCTTTTATCCAATGTCATACATACCTATTTCAAAAAAAATTGCCTCACGCACCAACCCAAAGTCATTCCTGCCCAGCTATTTTTGGATCTTGGCGATGACAATTTTAAAATATGTAATACATATATCTAATGCACAATTCTTATCCCCTTACATGCTCCACTTTTCATCAGTTCCTCTCCCTCACTTTCCCCTCACCAAAGCTTCAGTGCTGTAACCATTGCTAACTCTTTCTTTCTTTTCAATTTAAAGAATCTTTGGGTCGTGATGTGGAGTACGTCAAATTTCTAAATTATTAATAAGATTTTGTCCAACCCTGCTGTTATATGGAAAGCTTAATCAACTGCTGAATTGACTGGGTGTTAATATTCAAGAAAGAGGGCAGCCTAGACCAGTGATATCTTAGGGGCTTTGGTAAAAAAATATGAGGGYGCATTTTCAAGAGCTCCTTTAGGTGAGCCCTGTTGAACTGAGCTACATATTAGAAGTAAAAAATAAAGAATTTTACCTTATCACAACAGAGTTAGGCTCCAAACTATTTGAAAGCTCAAAGAYCGAATTGGAATAGGAAAGTTGGTTTTACTGGAGGGAGGGAACTTGGAGATACACCCTTGAAGCAATTCAATTACTCATACACAACAATTATTATTCTTGGGAATACGACACCAAGTCTGGAATCAAACATGAGTTTTGTTGGTGTGAGGTGATGCAATAGTAGCTCACACCACACCACACCACACCTTTTATCCTTTTTAATGAAACTTCAAGTACAAGTAAATTTAGATTAAAATTTTAGATGGAGAACCTCCAAAACTTGATTTTGATGTAGACTGGTTGTAATTAAGAATACATTTATGACTGTAAGCCCTGTCACTAATAGAGGCTTTGCACCATTGCATGACGGCAGCCATGTTAGATGGCATGAAGAATGCAATAGTTTTACATGAGAAAGAACTCAATTCCCAAGAGCAATGGGATTTTATTGTTCTGCCATCTAACCACCGGCAGTCCAAGCTGTATTATTGTCACTGGCATGTAATGGTGCAAAGCCTCTATGGTTTAAACAAGTAGCCTCCTTTTAAATAGAAATAATTGTACAAAGATACCAAAAGAATTTTGTAAAAAATGGTAATATGATAATATTAAAATCTAGTATAGAACAAGATATCTTTAAGGTTTATTTTGGTGTCATAATCATTAAATAAAAAATTATTACAAATGTTGTAGACATTTATGAGTCTCCTTGTGATGAGTTGACTGCTCGGCAACTGTTAGTTTTAAATAAAAGGTTCATGTTTAATTATTTCTGTCAAAGTAGCAGTTTCCAAATCAAATGTATGTGAGTAGATCTATAGCTGCATATTTGTTCTCTCACATCTGCTTCCAGGAMAAATGCAGGCTTTCTGGGATACTGTCCGTGACATGGGTGTCCATGACCATTATATAGGTGTCCATATCATAGACGTGTTTGTCTTAATGTCCATAATATAGATGACCTTATTAAAGAGGTGTCCACATGATAGACTATGGGATGAAATAATCAGTATCACATCCCAATCGATTTACTTACGACTTTATACCCACGACGCACGATAACATAGGCGATTTTTGCGGCGATTTAGGAAGCGAATTTTGCGGCGATTTTTGAAAATACAATTTWAAAAATTTCTCATGCTTCTAGTAAATAGACTTTTGTCCTGCACGAGCTAATCCTTTACCATTCTTGACTATGTCCACAATGTCGCAAAAATCTAGCCTGCGTGCATCTGAACACGTTTATAGACAGACCATTCTCATAAAGAGTTTGTTCCCTGTGTTTAGTAAACAGTAATAATTAGGACCACACAAAGAACAACGTATTCCCAAGAGGTCAGTACTTAACGCTGATCATTCCCTCATTGTTTTACTACATTGAAGTAAAGTTTATCTGGCGTCATTGGAGATGGTAAGCGTATGTACATCGTACAGTYCGTGTGTTTTGATAGAAATTTGGATATGTTGACCGTATGAAAACACAGAAGCGTGCGTATAAATCAAGACGAAAAAAATCCTGTACATATCACATGTAGCGTTTTCAAGATCTTAAAGTAAGTCAAAACTCTTTTATCATTCCTAATTTTACGTTAATAACTAGAATAATCTTAGAGTTACTACGGGTTTAATTAATTRTTTACAGAATGCAATGATTTTTGAATGCTATGGGATGCAGAAAAATATAATCAATTTGAAGAACACACGTAAAGGTTAATCAAATTGTTTAGAGACTAAAGGCCATTCTATTAATTCAGTAGAAAGGAGTGCTGTGTGATTGTTCCTAAAAGTTTTGTTGATACGACCCGTTGCTAAGCACTTTTGGTAAACCAATCTAAATCTGGCCTCACTCTATCAAAGTATATCAAAGTTCATCTGTCATCTCGAGCTCGGGAACTTTCACAGTGATATTCAGTTCAAGACTGACTTTATTTCTAGTCATTGCACATTCCGAGTCAAAAAAAAGTTTTAAAAACGAATTGCAAACGCAAGGATTTTTCTAAGAAAAAATCCTGAAGTTTTTAACAAAAAATCCTATTTTATGAATCCTAAGTTGGTTATTTTTCTTCGATTTAGTAATTCGTAAGTAAAATATTATTAGAAAAAAWATATATCTTCCATATTTTTCAATCCAAAAAAGATGTCTAGTTGTCTTTGACCGTATTTCTGCTTCAGTGAACTCAAATTTGTAGAAGTTCGAGTAACTTTCTAAATGACGGCATCCCGTACCCCAGTCTAAACAATAGCTCTAACACTTCAAATCACGTTCTTTCAGGTATTATCTTGGACAAGAAAAACCTAAGTAATGCTAAGGTTCAAACAACAATCTCGGAGAGATCACGTGGTGAGTCTCTTACCACCCATCTCCGTCATCAAGAACAAGGAACCTTCAGTACAAGAAAGAATCTATTCCGACGACCCTCCTCCCATAGCGTACACTGGCAGCTTYCCTGCTAAAGTTCTTCGACATCTTGACAAAAGCACATTCTATTCTACGCCAACAAAAGGTGAAACGTTGCTGGCGAAGAAGACAATGCATGACGAAGAGCGAAGAACAGAAGGAATAAATGATGTGATAAGAACAGAGGATAAAGACAGCCGCAACGATCATGATAAGAAAAATAAAGCTATCAAAAGTAAAATAAAAAAGAAAGGAATAGTGAGGAAAGTAGATGGAATGATGAAAGAGGATGAAGTACGTTGTTCTAGTGCGCCTGGGTTTAGACAAAAAGAGCAACGCCGAGAACTACCGCTAGAAACAGGTAATCTAACAGCTCCGGTAACACCACGCTTCAACGCGCCCATAATCGATACAAGAAAAAGCGCGCGGAAAACCTCAAGGGTTTACACACCAACACGATCCACAACTCCAAGGGGATTCGCTTCTCCGGACTTAGGAAGCGCAGAACAGGATACAGAGGTAGTGCTTGAGCTACGAGGTGATAGAATCGAAGCGGCTTCCCTTGTTAAGGACTTCTGGGTAGACAGTACCCCAACATCACGTGTCGGCACACCGTGTAGACTTGACTGGCATGGACGAATACCAGAACAAGGCGCGAGCAGTACTAGACCAAAAGTAAGATCAGCTATAAGAGAAGTTCCGTGCGCACAAAAGAGAATAGAAAAAATCCCGAGAACCGCCAAAGTTTGAAATCCGTGCTGTTGGGTTTTCGTTGCCTTTCCATGAAAAAAGCGAATCGAATTCCACTCCGAGGACGAAGGAAAGGAAGAATGATACCAAGGTAATTATGAAGGATAAAGCGATTAAGATACCGAGAGCTGAAGGAGAAAGTCTATCATTGTCAAGTTTAACCACGGTTACAGAAACAGAAGCAGACGATACTAGTACTACTATAGATAATAAAGAAAGAAGTCCGAAGGGCGAGACTGATTCGGCTCAAGAATCAACACCAAAAGAAAATAATAACTCACAAGAGAATGAACAAACAGAAAGCAAAGAAAATACAAACGAGGAATGCAATACCAAACAAAAATTATCGAATGAAGACGCAGGAAATGAACCGAACGAAAATAAGGAAAACGTTGTAAAATGCAGTGAAAAACTAGAAGAGTCACTAAAGGAACCAGACAATGAAAATGGAAATGAAATTGAGAAAGAAAATGGGAAAGAAAATGGGAAAGAAAATGGGAAAGAAAATGGGAAAGAAAATGGGAAAGAAAATGGGAAAGAAAATGGGAAAGAAAATGGGAAAGAAAATGAGAAAGGAAATGAAAGTGGGAATGATAATGAAAATGAACAGAATGAGCCTAAAATGGAAAATGAGAATGATATCATGAAAGAAGAGAAAAAGAGAAATTAATAATTAAAAATAAGTGGACGTAGAGATTCGAAAACTAAAGGCTGTAAGAAGTAACTCCTATTTAAGTTCAAAAATTTCAAACTTCATTTTTTAATGATTTGATGGAAGGATTAAACAAATAAATAAATGAAGTAACAATTTTGTTTTCTGCAAATCTTTTATGTGTTTCTGGATTCACTATCCTTTGCTTGCCTTTGTACTCTTCTTACTTTATTCTTATTCATTTGATAATTCCTTCTCCTCAACTAGAAACATTGAATATCAAATATTATAGTTGTTAACATGACATTCAAACTAAGTGAATGGTTCCAGTTTTGCTGGGTTTTAATCGGCTAATAAAAGTCTTTGGATTTTATTATCTGCTCCAAATGGTGGGCAAACACTTACCACAATGACTGTTAGCCAGAAAGAATTCYATTGAAAACTTGTGATTCAGTTGATGAAAATTGCATAATAGAAGGCTAATGATGTCTAGTGATACCAAGAAATAGTATTGAAACATATGCTCTCCATTCAATGGGTTAAAAATTTTACCTAGCCTCCTATGCAGACATTCTTAGTGTCTGTCACRCAACATTAGGGAAACGTTGTGTGACAGACACTAACAACGTCTGCGTAGGATGCTAAATTTTACCATGCCTTTATGAATTCTTTTTAATCAAGTTTGTCCACGATCTTTGATCAAAGTCTCCATCATCATCTTCAATTTGGTAAATTTTCTTTGGTTTCTCAGGCTTTAGTCTGCGCAATCTTTCTTTTCTTTCCTCTTCTGTCAATGTTGATGGATCAACTGGCAGTCTTATCAGTTTGAGAGGCTCATGGTATCTTATGGTGTATGATGAGCCATCAGGCTGGACAAGTCTTACTTTATACATTCTTGGGTATGTGGATTTTTTTAGTCTGGTTATCGATGCACTACAAGTGCTGTGGAGAAAAAAATTTCTTGATAAGACAATGATGATATGTATTAGAGTGAGGGCAACATTAGATTTCAATTCAGCCCCCCGCCCCAACCCCCCTTCCTCCCACTGYGTCCTCAACTGGGACTTTTTTCCGATGATAAATATTCATTATTTATGAAATTGTTCKTGGCAAATTGGCAAGTTGAAAGTAAATATTTTCTTAATTCTTTTTCAAAGATTTTTTTWATAGAAAACATCATGTTATACAATACACTAAGGGACTGGTCATAAAGTATAGGGGGGGGGGGGGGGAGGGGGGCAAAATCAGAATAGAATCAGTGTTTTTTGGCTCATCATAAAATGATGCTGAAAATGGGATGACCCAACCCCAGTTTAGAATCAAAATTACAGATAACCCACCCCTGAAAAAATCTAAATCCCAAAAGAATTTTCTTGGTTGCACACGTCAACCACTTATTGTAACATTGACTGTTTCGGCTTCTTCTTTCTCAGTCATCGTTTTCCTCACTATCAGTAATTCCTATTTCATGAGTAACAATGTCAGTTTCTTCGTCACTATCCAAATCTTCAGTATCCTCATCAGTTTCCTCACATAAAGTATCATCATCTTCAGTGTCCTTGCGTGAAGTACCATCTTCTTCATGCTCTTTTTCCGTTGTACTTGTCGTAGTATTTAAAAACTGCATAGACAGCCAAGCATTTATTACTTGGACTTTCTCACTTTTGTACATTTTTGCGCTTGAGCAAGTTGTGCTTTTTTAAAAAGAGGTCCAAGTTTGCAACCCTCTTGTATGTCTTTCCAGTCATAGTCTTTGTATGCTTTGAGTTTCTCTTCCTTATTTTTTCTTTTCATTTGCCCTTTTAATTTTTTTCATTTGAATGTACTACAGATGTTTTACATACTTCCTAACTAGATCCTCTGGAACTGCAAATTTCCTTGAGAAATTCTGATGATGACAATTATAATACTACTCTATTTTGTAATGGCCCACCCTCTTTAGTTGTCAAATTTTATCAACAGCCCACCCCTTTGAAGGAGTTCAAAATTATGTGACCCACCCCCTGATTTTGCCCCACCCCCTATACTTTATGACCAGTTCCTAATCATGTTTACCTTTGAGGTCTTGAAGTATTAGCAGCAGCATTCTGTTGAAAATATAAACATCATATATAAAAAAAATAATGCATAATAAAAAGTCATACGCCATGTAAATGATGTTTGAAGTCACCTACATAATATATTTGACTACAACATCCAAAGTAACTTTGAAGAGTTCTGCTTCTCTGGAGGACTGTTTCTAGTCTGTGAAAACAAGCAAGAAAAAACAAGAGAATATTAATRAAAAAAAGGAACCGCAAAAGATAGGCTTACGTGTTAAGTATTCTGGGTTATTTGACTTAAAAACTATAAGAGAATTTGGAGAAAATTTCAGTAAAATAGGAGAAACTTTGTTATACCTCGCAAACATGACAGCAGCCATTTTGAATGTGATTATAAATGGGTATCCACTGGTCTGGTATCGCAGATTCACCACAGAAAGCCCWACGCAAAAAGATAAAACAGTATATTTTTACATGGCAAAATTTTTGAAATAAAATTTGTTTATATAACACTAGATACTACCTTTGTTGGATTCATGATTTAAATTATTGAAATTTAGTTGATTTTTAATGGATAAATTTGGATCGTAGGAATTAGTCGCATTGGGGTTCCTGTGGAATTCGATGTCAATCGCTGTCGTCGTCGTACACTGTATGCAAGTCTTGTGACTTGTATCACAGAAAACATGTGAGGGAGGCATGAATGACTCCACAAACAAAACAACTTGCGGTTTGTCAAAACCAAGGACTCGATCTCTTCTAGACAAGGATCGTTTGATATTAAACCGGTTTGTAGAGGGCGCACAGGAAAATAATCGTGAACTAATCAAGACGTAGTCAATAATATTGAACTTTTTGAGTCCACAAAGAATAAATTTACGACAGCTATACTATAAGTTACCCGGCTTGGAACCATGGCATTGACTTTACAAATTTTCCTTATTCTTATATTTGGATCTATTGTTTGCCAAGGTAAGTTTTTATTAAAATATATTAACCAATTATTGGATAAGTCGGAGAGCATCTTGCCTGATCTTGAAGTAAAATTATCTTATTTGTGAGCTTAGATAATTATTTAAGCTTATTGTTATTTATTTTTGTGGAAATCTGGACTTTCACATCTGATTTTCTTCTCATAAATTCTTGCTTGAGCTTTTATGATAATGTATTAGGATTGTACTTGCCTGGATGATTGTATGATTTATTGGATGAATGGACCATATGACACACAAAGAGCGCAGCTGTTACATAATCACTGTTTAATTAACTTTATGCTTATTATTAATTAGTGATCTATGAGGAAGCCTGACTGACTTGTTAACTGACAAACTAAATGACTGACTGATTGAGACTGATTGGTCTATGGACTGACTGACTGACCAACTGACTGACTGACTGTTGACTGACTGACTGACTGACTGACTGACTGACTGACTGACTGACTGACTGACTGACTGACTGACTGACTGACTGACTGACTGACTGACCAACTGACTTACTGACTCTGCACTAGAAGATACATAAGGCTGTCTGTAACTACACTGCATAGACAGCATTGTTAGTCCTCTGCCATGTTTGATTGACATAAAGGAATAAATAAAATTATAATTCTTTCTAGGAAACAAAGTCATTGAGGTGCTTACAGATGCAGATGGTGACATGCATATTGAAGTAGGACACTCAGGCCACTTTGGAGTATATTTAAAAGCAAAGTATGTTGTACTTAATAAACAGGGCTCTATTCAGTAACACATTTATATGATTTCAATGGAGTTGATACCAATAGCGCTTACCAGTAATAATAAGTTATTCAATATATTATTATCAACAGTTATCCCGTTGAAAACTTGGATTTGATTGCAAATTTTACTAGTAGCAAACCTGGCATTGCAAACCTGTCCAAGGAAGAAGTAAGTCCATGCCTCAACTTTGAATTATCTAGAAGTATTATTGTTATTATACATTGTTATAAAATGTCTTTATGGTGCTAATCCAAAGCATTATGGAAAAGGAATTTTAGTAGTTTGCATACTGCCTGGCATGAGTGGATTTAAGGAATATTTTTGATTTTCCTTTGAACCATGTCACCAGACACATAGCTTCCTTTTACATGTCAGCAGTGAGGTTTGCCTGATGCTGAATGTTCTGCCCCCCCTTCCTCCCTCCTTTCTCAGATTCCTGGATCCTTCCCTGCCCCCCTCCCTCCTTTCTCAGATTCCTGGATCCTTCCCTGCCCCCCTCCCTCCTTTCTCNCCCTCCTTTCTCAGATTCCTGGATCCTTCCCTGCCCCCCTCCCTCCTTTCTCAGATTCCTGGATCCTTCCCTGCCCCCCCTGCCTACTTTCTCAGATTCCTGGATTCTTCCCTGTCTGCTACAAAACAAAAAGGAAAAACAAGGTGTATTTTTCTGGAATTTTGCAGTCAATGTTATATTCTATCATTTACCTCCAGGTTAGCATTTTTTCAAACAGTAAGGAAGATCCATGTTATGTAAAATTTCATGGACTAAAGGTTGGCAAGGCAACTGTAACTGTGAAAAATGCAACACTTGTCAATGAAAGCCATTCAAACACTTCGATAAAGTAAGTTATTTGTACCAGGAATCACTGTCAGCATAGCAGTAAAAGATGCATTTTTCAAAATTATTATTATTTTACTTTTCTGTTTTGCTTGAAGCTGTACGTGTTATGTCAACCAATCACTTTTGACCCCCACCACAAAAAGTTAACAGGGATTTTAAATGCCGGAGCGAGAATGCTGAATGCAATAACCTCTGGGCCCCAGGGTAGGGTTTAGTTTGTTAACCCAATATTTTTGCTATTAGGTATGATGGCATCAAAGTAGTTGTGAGAGTAGTACATTTCCCTCCCCTGATAATCATTAATGCTGTCATCGGCTGGATCTACTTCGTGGCTTGGTCAGTTTCCTTCTACCCACAGGTACATGTACAATAACTTAAATTTTGAAAGTCATACAACTTTTTTTAGCTATAAATGAACTTCTGCTGAACTTCACATTACCAACCTGACCACTTTTCAACGCTCGATAGGATCACATGAATTGTATGTTAGACATACATTATTAAAAAAAGAATTTTCTTTTGACTTAACAGGTGTACTTGAATTGGAAACGAAAAAGGTAGAAACAAAATTCTTTTCACTCATCAATATCAATGCTTATTACAGTCATTCTCAATGTCACCATCAGTGTCATCTTGCCGTAGATGACTTGCACTAACAGGTCATGTGACCCCATCCTGGTAATGCTTTTGCCATCCAGTGCATATTCCCATACAAATCCTTATAAAACTTTCAATTTTATATCTAAAGCCATTTCTCCTGTTTCACTTATTATGAGCTGGAACTC
>NW_022259075.1:0-15268 GCF_009602425.1 Actinia tenebrosa | reverse complement strand
TACCTGATAATTTGGTGTGCTTTTACTTGTACGAGATTGCGCACATGAAAAGTTGTTCGAGATTGACGACATTCTGTAAGCCAAAGACAGCGCGCAATATAATATAATGAAAAGCTGTTCGAGATTGACGACATTCTGTAAGCGCGCTCTGCTCGGTCACGACACGCGGTCACGGTACAACTTGTATGTGCATGATTTGCTCTAGATACATCGGGTTCACTGTGCATAGACATGTTGTATCCGATGCGTTTACCAGTTTATATTGGAGAAAAGGAGTAGTTGGTTAGGTACATCGCGTACAGTGAGTTTGTGTGCTCTGTGTGTAACGTTGCTCATGCACTACATTGATGCATGCAAAATATTCCCTTAAAAACCATATGATAAAAGTACGTATTTACTCAGGACCTCGCGTTTACTTGAGTACGGTAACGCATGTGATGTTAGAGCGCAACCATTGCAATGCCTGGATATCTGGGAGGGGGAGGGGGAGACAAATGTCATAGTATCATCATGACTATATGTTTTGCGATTGTGTTTGGGCCTGTATTTTGGGATGATGGGCGTGGCAGTGATAAAATTTCTCCCCTAAGGGGGACAAATCAATAACGCATTTTTTTGTTTGGTTTCTCGATTTTATTTGCATCAAACGCCGTCTGCTCTAACAAGTTTACCAAAACCCTGATTTCAAACCCCAAAAGGGACGACAATGACCCCGCCCCCTTTTATAAGGGAATCCCCCCTCCCTCCCCACCCCGGGGGACTGACAGTCAAAGTAACACCAAAGAAAACAATGGAATTAGTGTATACTATGTATGCTATTTTTTTCACGGGCCAAGTAAAAACACTCCATTGTATTAAGTGCCAACATTTACAGAAATTTTGAACAAAGGGATTTATTGAGCACGAAATAACAATGCTCAAAAGGCATTCCTTTTATCTCGGGTCACAAATTCAGGCATTTCGCAGGATAACTTTTTCATTGTTCAATAGTTCAATAAGAAAAAAGCTATTGGTAAGCAAATTTAGATTCGTTGAGCACTAAACTATATCTTGAGAAAGATTAAATTGTGTTGCCTTCAATGTTGAGCAAACAAACGACGATGGAACACGAAGTAAGTCACAAGAATCTGGCTGGATTCAACACCTAGATGCCTGGTACGTTATGTTTACAAAACAACTGCAGGTTTGTCACTTTTCAATCAAGTTTATTGGGTGTATTTTGGTACTTGTTGATTATGTATATCATGCGCAACTGGTCATTACTTATCCCTAGGGAGGGGGGTGTTCGGAAAGTTTTTTGTTGCTACATCAAAAGATAAACTGTGGATGTCTAAAAACCATTTGATCCTCCAACCGTCTTACTTCATTCCCGGTGTCATTACGGGATACCTGTGGTTATATTGAATTATTGACTTTGGACTCCTTGTGGTAACTAATAATTTTTTAACGTTTTTAAAGAAAATCAACTTGTTATCAAACTTCATAGATTTATTTACTTCTAGTGTTTGGGATAAAATGCGATAATTGTTTGTTGTTGTTTTTTTTTTTCCAATATGTTTCGCCCTTCATTTTCGAACTTCTCAAAGGTTTCCCAAGCAAACTTTTATCAACGCAGATTTAGCGCATTATCGAAGAGCCTGACAAAATATGTATCCAAAAACGGTTAATTAAGAAATAGAAATCCTCTGAAAAACAAACAATCCATAATATTCAATCGCATATGAAACCGTTTAACTCAGTTTTTGTTTGTTTTTGTGTAAGACAATTCCAGTATAATATTAGAGGTTTTTGTAAGCCAGGGGTATTAAAAAATATTGAAAACGCTTGCCGCAAATCGAATAACATGACGACATATGCATCAAAAAACGCTCAAGAAAATACTTTTGAAAAAAATACTCTGAAAAACAAATAATCCATAATAACCAATCCCATATGATACCATTTAACTTGTTTTTATGTATTTTTGTGTAGGAGAATTCCAGTATAACATGTTTTTGCGCGCCCGGTGTATAAAAAGTATTGAAATCGCTTGCCGCAAAAAAATACACCTGGTAAAGGCAAGTCAGTCTGACGTTTCTTTTGCTATGAGTTATTATTTTTTTGTTTTGTTCTTTTGCTTGATACAAAATACCGTTCTTGTTTTTCAAGGGTTGGCACTTGATAACCAGGGGCTAACAAACCTGTGGCCTTGATTTTTGTGGAGGGAGGAGTACTGTAGAACCAAGAAAAAAATCCCTCGAAGCACAAGAGAGAACCAACAAACAACTCTACAAGCAATAATGTGTTATTTGAAGATAATAAATTCTAATAAAGCATTATTATGGATTTATTTATCATTTTGGAAAACGATTCACTTTTCTTGCCACTGAAAATTCAGATTTCTGTTCTTATGGACCTGTATTATTTTACCACAGGGAGCCCAAAATCCAATGTTCGTCAAAAACGATTTATAGAAGAAAAACTAAAAACGTTTTTCAAAAAGCGCTAGATGCTTTAGAAACTACTTTCTTAGCTTTAAATCTTGGCACAAAAAAATTTGGACTTTTCGAATTATTTCATAGAGAACAAGGCTCTTGAAGTTGAGACCCCTAAAATCGCGTTTTTTCGAAGGTCCCAAATTTTCGTCAATTTAAAAAATCGCTTTTTATAAACAAAATATACACTAAAAGAAAGCTGAGGATGAGGGCTTTATGGTTCTGAAATTATTTTGTTCGATTATATAAAAGCGATGGTGTTATTAGTAAAGGAACTTTCTGGTCTGCAGTCACCTAGTCAGCGGTATACTGTTTTTACACTTTTGCATTTTTTTGTATGTTTTTGCCTTTCGTGTTCAACAAAAATTACGTGAAAAACACCTTCAATGATGCTCTAAATAACTGCATTTGCAAAAGTTAGGAAAAGTCTTGAGAACGTTGAAAATGAGAAGGCGAAAACACTTTAGTCTGGGTTACCTGTGTTTTCATTATTTTACCACAGGGATCCCAAACTCCATTGTTCCCCATAAAACGCTTTATACGAAAATAAGGACTTCTCTTAAAAAGCGCAAGATCTGTTAGAAACTCTTTTATTAGCTTTAAATCGTGGCACAAAGAAATTTGGACTTTTCTAATGAATCCATAGGAACTTTGAAGATCCCGAAATTTGATGAAATTATAAATTGTTTTTTATTAGAAAAATATACACTAAGAGAAAGCTGAGGATGAGGGCTTTACGTTTCTGAAATTATTTTTTCCGATCATATGAAAGCAATGGTGTTATGAGTAAAGGAAATTTTTGCATAATTTGGTATGTTTTTGCTTTTCTTTTTCAATAAATAATACATCTCACTATGCGCTAAATAACCGCAATTTTATGTGATTTAAAATTCTTGAAAATTAAATGTAAGAAAAATAGTGCCTCATGCAAAAATATAAGGATTTGTTTTAAGAAGTATTCTGTTACTTTCAAGCTGAAGTGCTTTTTAACACATATTTTACAACAAACATTACATTTTTTAACGATTCATTAATTGCCATCTACATTCATTGTCCAGAGACAAAGATATGACACTCAAAGGAGAGGTCATTCTAAATTCTTTAAAACGAAAGGTGTTTTTGTATAAAGCACGCTTTTTAAGAGTACACTTTTCTTTTTCATGCAGATTTTCCATTCTCGAGGGATTCGTAGACATCCAACAGGCTTGTTCTTTCCGCCATTTTGAAAAACGACAAGAAGAAGCCATCAAAGTGTTTCAAAAATGTCAAGAAATCAGCCGTAATAAAGACCCTAGACGTCTAAAACGAAAGGTAATGTGAAATATAAACTTTTTCTAACTATCAGGATTAGAAAAGCAAATAAAAATCGTCGAAATTCGTTGATCTTTGAGTATGTTTTTGCTTGTCAATGCTGAAGTAAGATTCTTAAACTGCGTAATGGCTTCTTTGGATTTTTGCCGGCGGCTAATTCTTCAGGTTTAAAACTATTTAGAATGTTGTATTTATATCTAGTTGTACCTAGCAGTTTTCCTTCCCTTAAACGACAAACGTGACCACGTTTTCATCGTTTCCCTACATTTTACTTTACCTTTCGCAAACCTTCTCGACAAAAACAAATATTTCTATGTTTATCTACTCCTTCGAGATTTTTGCGATTCTTTTTCATTTATTATAAGAATTTTTAATGGTCAACTGACGTTTCACGTTTGCCGTAAACGAGAATCTTAAACTCTCTATATCTCGTCAATAACCCGTAGAAAAAACACTTTTTGGCAAGTTATTTACGATCAATTTCTCCCCCCCCCCCCCCCCCCATCCATATCTTTAGTTTCTAGACTCACACATAAGAAACAGTTATTATTTTCGATTATCAAATTTGAAGCGGAGTCTTAAATTACGTACATTGATACCCATTCTCGTAACCAAATCTTCAAAGATTTCTATTAAACTAAAAATTTAAAAAGAAGGGTCTGGTTTTCCTTTTTTTTCTCTCATTCTTTTGAAATTGATTTCTTGATATAATTCTTTATTCATTTATTTTATTAATGTAGCTTTTTTAAAACTAGATTACCGAATCAAGGAAGCCAGCAAGCAAAGAATCAAACATGGAACAACAGATTCCCGATATTCAATCGACGTGCTTCAGGTTACTACAAAATATTACTTTAAAAAATGTCCATTTTTAGCCTAAAGATATTTATTTTGGATTAAGGTTTAGGTATTTCACATGTATATGTTTTAACGTTATATAATAAATGAGTTTTAAAATATTTTGGTGTTTGTTTATTTCATGGTACACCCCTTTTCAAATTTTCGTTTTTTTCCCGCCAAAAAACTTCGAAAATTTTCAGGCTTGTCACGTGATCTGCTCCACAGATCAAAGCTTTTTCATGCCCAAAAACTTAGGATTTTTTTAGCACGTTTCATTTCCGACTTTAGCTGTGCTTTGCTCACTGCACCACACCCACCTTGCACCCCTTTGATGCTTTAGCACCTTTACCCTTTGGCTACCTTACCACCTCTACCCCACCCATCTAATTCCCCCAAGCACCCTTTTGCCTCTTTAGCACCTTTACCCTTCAGGTAACTTAGCACCTCTACCCCACCCATCTAATCCCCTTTCTTTATTCTGCTAATTACTCCTTTGTTTCGTCCAGACAATAAACAAGACATTAATTATGCATAAGAATTTTTAATTGGTAATTAATTCAAGCCATTACAAAGCCCTATAATTTAAGGTACATCAATACCATTAACTTCAACAAACAAACTGATAGTATACAGCACAAGTGCACCGGCTAATGGACAAGAGGCAAGTTGAAGGTAAGGGTTCAAATCCAGGTAAGGTCTAGGTTCTCAGATGAAAAATTGGACAAGCAAAAAGAAAGCCACCCACAAGCAAGGAACAAGGTAAGTCTGGTATTCACAGAGGCAAGGTAAGAAGGATTGTCTCAAAAAAAAAAAAAAATTGGCTTTAAAGAAAAAGAAATTCAAATTGGCTTAAAAAATTAAAAAAAAATCAAATTGGCAATAAAAAAAGAAAAAAAAGTAAAAAATTGTGAAAAAAAGTAAAAAATCCCTATTAATTTTGAAAAAATATATACTAAGTCTTTTTGTGATTTTTTTTTGCCCCTAGGGTAATTAGTCAAAGGTCCCTGAGATCAAAAGTTCAAACCTACCCTCCCCTTAAGAAAAAATGGCCCTCAACAAAGTGTTAAGGGCCACCCTTAAGGGTTTGGCATAGGATGAACTGATGACCTCAGAGACAATACATTTGATTAGGATTCTGAAGACATAGGTGTTGCTTGATTAAAAGACTGATACTGGATGCTAAAAAAGGCATAAAACTGGTGTTGTACTTTGTTAAAAAGAATTCAAAACCCAATTGTAGTATCCAAAACAAAATATATTCCCAATACGAAGTGATATTTTTAGTGAGATCATTGGAGAAATTTACATTTTTTAATGAAAAATTTAACGATGGTGAACACCAGTTTTATGCCTAGTATATAGCAATAATTTGGCCCAGCTAAGACATGGAACTTTTTTTCAATTTGAAAAAAGCTGCCTTAAACTGATTGCATGGAGCTTTATGAAATTCCTCAAGTCTCAATTTTCGATGACTGATTTTAGATACCTCACCCCAACACTTAATATTTGATCCATGAAAAGTTCCATGTCCACACTGAGCCTTACCAGTACTTGAAACAGAATAGCCTTCGTAGGATCGCAGCCAACCATGGTGTATGGCAAGGTATAGCATGGTGTGTTATATTATGCTTTTAGGATGAAATCAGAGTGAGCTTATCCTGGCACCCCAGGACTGTACCATGGTTTACTCAATCCTACAGTCTATTCTGCATTACAGCAAGAGTTACAAATGGTATTTTTTGCTGACCAATTCTCCTTACTATGATAAAACTTAAGCTGGTTTGAAAAGTTCCTTTTCAATAAATTGTTTGCAACCGAGCATGCACAATTTGAATTTCTTTCAATAAATTGTTTCCAACGGGGTATTTGCAATGATTTGTTTAAGTCCAAAGATAATGTCAAGAAAATGCTATTGAACCACCGTAATGAGATTTAATTTCAAAGACAGCTAAGCAATTTTTTCAATTATTTCAGTTCATCATTCCAGTGCCTGAAACATGGCAACATATAATTTGATTTGTAAAATAATATTTTCGATTTGAAATCATTTAAAGAAATAAATCTCTTTTCAGAGTCAGACAGGAACCGACTTAGTTTTAGTATACCATTTGTTATCTCTTGTTGTACTTTTAACTCAAGCAACACCTTTGTCAGACTATGAGATGAACACACCAAGCCCTGTGATATACTGATGTCAAATAACTTTTTGTTTGATTTTATTTTTTTCCCGATCAGGTTCTTTGGTACTGAGTAATTTTTCCATGGAGTAAAATTAAATCACTTATAGTTTTGAGACTTTCCACGTTGATGATTAAGTAAATGGAACCAAAAATAAATACTGAATCTTGAAGGAAACATCAGATTGACGACAAGTTTTTGCTGATGAAAAAAGATGAAATAGGAACTGCAAGATAATTGGCGATCCCTTTAAAAAAGGGCACTAAGATTTTTTTATCTTAGGTCCTAGCAAAACAGCATAAAAGGTGGTCAAAAATAGAATTTTGTACAGTACTTCTATCTGGCCATTGGTGTGTCCACTCATAGTCCTAAGTTAATATATTTTCACCACTTTAAGAATAAATGGAACCATTTCTAGAGAAACAATTCCACTGAAGAGTACAAACACTTCAAATATATGCAGCATCTGTTGCACTCACTTTAGGTAACTAAAAAAGCCAAGATTGTCAAAAATGTTTCAATGATCCTATAATTTTGAATTAAGATTTGATAATCCTAACAATTTTCAATTGGATGCAATGCTTTTTGGTCACTGACAACCTTGTGTGAGAAAAGTAATTTAGAAATTGCACCTTCCAACCAACATCCTCTGGTTAACTTAAAATAAATGCAATACCAAAATACATGGTCTACCATATTTTTGAATAGCAATGTAAGAGATTCAGAAAAACAACTGGATGATAAAAGAGGACATTGGTAGAAAAATACAAGACTTAACGCTGGTAAATTATGCACTTGACTTACCGTGTTGAAGGGAGTGAACCAGGAGTGCAGAATGTAGCAGACAAATCTTTATTAAAGCATCATAATATATGGTAATAAAAGAAAGTAGAACCACACTATCTCATCAAATATGCTCAAAGGAGAGTAAAATAAAAAACACACACACAAAAAAAAATCAAAAAACCTAAAATGCAGCAGATTGATCATGATTTTGGTTACCACTGTCTTAGTTGCTAAATGCTGATTGAGAAAACAGTCACAAAATGAAAATTTGCCTATACACTGCAGACAATAAGAGTATGAGAATGTACCGGACACTTTATTCAATTGTCCAATGAAAAGGACAAGATAGTGGGGTTCTACTGTATCATCAAATGCATCAATGAAAATAACAATCATCATGATATATATAGTATCCTCTCACCAACTATGTAAGCAGAACAACTTACTAAAAAAATCAATGAAACAAATGAAAAGCTAAGAAGAGATTACCTTATTTTTTCCTACATTTTTTAGACTTTTAGAATCTCAGAATTTTTTAGTACAGTGAGAGCATACTGTACATACTATAAACATGTCAAACAAAGAAATCATTTTTTTTAGGAAAAAGCTTTTTTCCAAATTTCAGATTCTGGGAATTTGTCAAATCTGATTTGAATGCCAAAGGAAGGATGGAAAAAATATTAAAGCAAAGGACTTAGAGTAATGAAAATCCTCTAACTCAAATTCAAATTACTTAACAATTTATCTTAATTAACACTTGCCTCAGGCAGGAAATAAGAAGTAGTCCAAATAGAAAACACAAAATTTTGAAAGAAACTTTTTCATGTACATCAATAATCAATCAAATGTAAAATGAATCATTCAATGTGAGACAAATAATCAAGATCAAAAAATATTAGTCAAATGCAATAAAAGACAATCAAAATCATACATCAATCAAATATATATCATAATATGTAGAGTTGATCCMAGCCAGCCAGTCATCAGATCCAAAGGAGACATTGTATGTGCATAAGTTACCAGCATTTAGTAAATCGTAAGAAAATTCAAAAGATGTGGTCACTTTTCATGTAATGAAAAGGTCGCACAACCATTGATATTTTGAGTTCTAATTCTTAAAGTGGTGAAAAGAAATCTACATACAACAAAGCATTATATGTAGAGAAATTTAATAATTGTTAGACATTATTCACCAAAGACAAAGTGAATATCAGCCAATATTTGAGGCAAATATCAACAAGAATCCACTTTATCTGTGGTGAATAAATATTTAGTAGAATTACACAGGTGAATATCAGAAGAAAAAAGATATAAATGAAACACAGCCAAAAAGGAAATTGTTCAAAGGCAATTATTTTCACTTGTGTAATTTTACTAAATAACATCTACAACTAACACTTATAGATTCAGCTAGCCTTCTTATCCTTGATGATCCAACTACAAAAAACAATAAAGTGTCAGTATGATGGTTCTACAGGGTGAGCAAAGCCTAAGGGATCCTTCATTTGTTACCTGGAAGCAGGGGGTAGTCGGATTTTGGGGAGGGAGTGAGGAGTTACTAAAAATTGGGCTATTCACAAGGCAGCGATGTTCACTGTAGAATAGATTTATCCATGTGTAGCTCCCATGCAAGTGCTTGGAGGTTAAACCAAAGTTTTTGTTTTTATGACAATAAACATGGCTGCAGTGTGAGTGCAGTCCATGAGGGGAATACACAAAACAATTCAAGTTGCACAACACTTTTACAATAAAAGCAATTCACCTTTTCAGCACTAACCAGCACAGTGTATAAATTATTTTAGATTGTGTTACAGTCACCAAAAAGTTTGGATATTGTTCTCAAATTTCCATATGAATGTACTGACTCTAAATGAACTATTTACTTGGTTAATGTTTAGTAAGTTCTCTAAATACAAGTAAATAATCATTTTTCTAGCTTGATTGAAGCTTTTCTTATTGCTTTTAAGAAAGCTAACCAAAGAAATCTACCTAGATTTTCCCTTTAATTGGTGAATTGGTATGGAAATCTGAGAACGATGTCCGAACTTTTTGGTGACCGTAACGCAATCCAAGCTAGCGCCGGAAAGGTGAATTGAACATTTTCTCAAGGTGGCGTGCACATCAAAATTTAAGGAAGTTGATGGGCCATGATACTGGAACACGAGTATTTTCATGCATTCCTATAAATTTTTTTGCACTAAGAATTTATAAAATAAACTATTCTCCTCTTTAAATGTAAAACTGACATCTCAATTTTACTGAATTTGCATTTTTCAGTTTTGTGGCATGTCAAGTTGGATGCGCAAGCAACCTTGAGAAAACGGACTATTGAGAATAAGATTTCTTGTGTGGCTTACAAGGGAATTGGACTGCCCACCTCCCTGATAAAACAAAGAACAATCAAAGGGGCCCCCTACCAAGGAGAATTTGTCAATCACTTCCTTCTGGAAAAAATGTTTTGTTGACTGTAGTTTTTATCAAAAATAAAAGCAAATCCTTAAGACTGAATGCTTAGACTATCTCTTTTTTTGAAATTCTTCGTTTGCAAATACATGTATTTTGATGGTGCTATAGTATATTGGTGCCAATCAAACAATCCTTATGACCATGTATAACTGCTCAGCAACTCTGAGAAAAATATTGGAGCATTAGAGAATTTCTAAAATGACTTATTAGCGAACGAAGTTACCTATTCTTAAACCCGCAGGATGATATCTAGTATCATCCAACATGGCGGACAAAATTTCAAAAAAATGTTTAATGACAAAAATTCATCAAATTCACTTCAAACATGTACAAATCAAATTTATAAATTTGTACAACACTAAAATTGTTTGATTTGGCAAAAGATATATTTATTCCTTTGACTTTTCAGACACGTAATTAAGTATGGAAGTATGGTTATAAACTTTTGCAAAAAAAGACAAGAAAATCGTATCTAAATTAACTTTGAATTAGTTTTGCATTACATGCAGTAGCTAAAGAGTGGTTTTTGAGTTCAGAACAAGAAAGTTTGCAAAACTTTTAGCCTTGAAAGTCTACCACGTGCAACAACCAAACAAGATGCCAGAATTTAATAAATGCTTATTCAAGCAGCGAAATATTCTAGAAAACCTCAAATAAATTCATGCAGGGGAAGAGCTAAATCTTATCGCAAGGTTTATCTAATCTAGCATAATTTTTTTTAGGCATTTCTTACCGTGTAATCGTCGAAGTTTCAGTTCACACCTCGAAGCTTCACTCCAACCGCCGTCTTGTTTCTTTTTACCAGAGACCCTGAAGCACGATGCAATTTTTTTTAGAAAGCCTCAAATTAATTTATACAGGAGAAGACCTCAATCTTATCTTAAGGACTGTCTAGTCTAGCCCAGCTTTGAAGCATTTCTTACCGTGTAATGGTCGAAGTTTCTGTCCACACCTCCAAGCTTCATTCGACGCGCCATCTTGTTTCTTCTTGTCAAGGAGACCCTGAAGCATGATGCAAATACTTATTTAACGGCGAAACTTTTTTAAAAAGCCTCAAATGAATTTATACAGGTGAAGAACTCAATCTTATCTTAAGGTTTATCTAGTCTAGTCTATTTTTGAAGCATTTCTTACCGTGTAACGGTCGAAGTTTTTTCCACGTCTCGAATCTTCATTCCAACCACCATCTTGTTTCTTCTTGTCAGAGACCCTGAAGCATGATGGGTACACGTGCTTCACTACCACAGGAAGCCCATAGTATGTTTTAGTTTGAAGATGATGGTGATGCTTAGATTATGCTAAATTACCTGTATAGACAAGTACGAATTCTTTAGGACTATTTATTGGGCCGTTCTACTAGTTTATAGTTTAAAGTGAATTATAAATAACTATAAGATAATTGCATTAACTTTGAGGGGCCATACTGCAATTCACATTTCGCCCCCTAGCATAATGATGTCCCACCGATATCTTCGTACATCATGTCTAAAAGTGTTCCACAAACATTGGGGCAAACATTCATGTTGTCAGACCAAGTATGTTGTGCATGTGCAACGTCAAGATTTTTTCAGGGTTCCTCCTCCCAGTCTAGTATAAGAAGCTTATCCCCACAATTTTAGAAGAGACATTAATATGGTCAATGAAGCTCACATGCAGAGATCAATCTATCTTATCCGTCGCATCCATCGATATCTGTTTTATCCATTTCAAGCATCCGATCCATCCATCTAATCTGATCCAATTATCTCTCACAACACCCATCCACTACCATCTCATCCATCCATAAATTTTTTTTCATCTATCCCATCTCATCCATCTATCCCATCTCATTCATCTATCCCATCTCATCCATCTATCCTATCTCATTCATCTATACCATCTCATTCATCTATCCCATCTCATTCATCTATCCCATCTCATCCATCTATCACATCTCATCCATCTATCCCATCTCATCNCCATCTCATTCATCTATCCCATCTCATTCATCTATCCCATCTCATCCATCTATCACATCTCATCCATCTATCCCATCTCATCCACCTATCACATCTCATCCATCTATACCATCTCATCCATCTATCCCATCTCATTCATCTATCCCATCTCATCCATCTATCCCATCTCATCCATCTATCCCATCTCATTCATCTATCCCATCTCATCCATCTATCACATCTCATCCATCTATACCATCTCATCCATCTATACCATCTCATTCATCTATCCCATCTCATCCATCTATCCCATCTCATTCATCTATCCCATCTTATTCATCCCATCTCATTCATCTCATCCATCTATCCCATCTCAATCAAAGTTTACAGACCACTCTAGCTATTTTTGTTACATAATCATTGACTATGTACGGCTGTTGACTCGAAAGTTTACAGTCAATTCAAAAAACGTTGTCGTCGACCGGCTCAAGCCTACGCGACTAGACCGAAAGGAATATGGGTAAAATTCACTAAAGCGGTTAAATATTCGTTCTGAATTAATTGTTTCTGCTAGTAATAGGATAATGGCGAGAAACAATCCATCAAATGCATGTCTTATTTAGGGAAAGAAAAACAAAGTAGTTATGATTCAGTTCACAATTTCGAAAATGTGTAGGCATTAAAAAAACGTCTCCTTCAACACTTCCCGCTCACCTACAAAGGTTTGTGCTGTAAACCAGGCATAACTAGTCAGATAAAATTATGGAGTCAACTCGGCTTCAATGATCACTACCCAGTGTTCCTTTCGGTCCAGTCGCGTAGCCTTGAGCCGGTCGACGACAACGTTTTTTGAATTGACTGTATACTACTTCAACAGCCACACATACATATAATATTTTTGAAGACTTATTTATCAAGTATATGAAAAAAAACATGTAATTTAATTTTGTGAATTATAATTGTATTTATTGTGTGTGAATAAACTTGAGACTTGTACTTATTTGCGATGTTTATGAATAATACATTTTGTTTTCAAAAAGTTAGTCGAGTAGAGGCTTTGCACCATCGCATGATGGCAGCCATGACAGGAGGCAGAAACATCTTTATCTGGTCTAATCTATTTTACATGAGAAAAAATCAGCTTCCCTGGGAGAAAATGCTACATTGTTGTGCCTCCTGGCATGGCTGCCATCACGTGATGGTGCAAAGTCTCTATAGACCACGTTTGATATCTTAAAATTCAGGCTTGATTGCGAGTCTTTAGTCTTATGATATTTCATGTATGTACAAACACATGGAACACCAAATAAATTACTAGTTTATTGGATAGAATAGAAGAGTATGTTTCAGTAGTAAAATAACCTTTTGATAGCATATAAATATAATTATTTCAATAAATTTAGTCGCCTGAAAAGCTATAATAGGAAGAACGACAAGCGTTATGGGTAAGTACATTTTGACATTTCATCCGCTTGATAACTGTTGATGGACTTGCACGTTTTACCAGTTACAGTCTCACTTCTTCTGAGCATCATCGAGCTGCAGTTTGTATTAAAAAAGCTTTGTGTATATATGCTTTTTTGATATGAAAAGTTTCCCATGATGCTCAATAATCTCAGCTTTCTAGGTTATTGGTGACTAACTTTATTGAAATAGGTGTACATCTTTTTGTTAGAAAAAGAATAAATCGCAGTCTTATCCCATTGAAAAAGTACATTTTCTAACCGATTTTCTTCTTCTTTTTCCTATCTTTACCTTAAATACTAAAGATGAAATTTTAATTGCTAAAAGTGTACTTGTGTGTCTTTTTTATTAAATTAAGAATACTCACGTAATAGGTGCGCTATACAAATCATTAAAATTATTATTGTTATTAAAGTCACTCGTGAGCTGAACATCGCAGGAAATCTCATCCAAATCAAACAATGCATGACTGCTAATGAAGACATCAAAGTGGAGAAACTGACCAATCAGGGGCCTGTCCAGGAGACCCTGCAGCCCGGTAGTACAAACCCTGCACCAAATCCCTCAGGGAGATTCTACCCTGGCAAGGTAAATGATTGGTAGAATATACTAAGTGGCCAGTCATTATTTATCGTCGGGAAGGAGGGTGGAGGTCAGAAGAGGAAGGGGGGAACAGCTATACATTGATAAAGGTATAGCACCAGTAAGGGGCGATCATAACTGAAAGAAAGTAGTAGATGTACGGTTCCCTTGTATAGCAAGTACCACATGTATATGGTTCCCTGCAAGAACCGCACGAGACATATAAGCATGTATATTTTAAAGTATTATCACGAGGAAAAAAGACGAAGAAAACAAAGATCTTTGATCTGCATTAACCTCTAGTCTTTTTCGTGTTTGCGGCGGATGGTTTGAAGATTAATAGGCCCTACTTTGCACACTGGCGTATTGTGCGAGATAGCCTTGGGCCTCGTCATTCTTCTTGATTTCTGTTCCATTTCATTTTTTTTCTGAAACGCCTTAGCCCTTTCGCTTTTATAAAATTCAATTTTTTCTTTCTCGGAATAAAGGGAGATTTCCAGTTTTGCTCTTTCCCATTTTATTTTTTTGTCCAAAAACGTGATGTAAGAGCATTGGCATCTCTTTCTCAATTTCTTGACCCTTAATTCTTCCCATAAGTCTGCAATTTGTTCTTCTCCAACTTCTTTGTATTGATCTAGGTTTATAAATATTGCCACTGGCCAGCTGCTACGTTCAATGTGTTGAGAGATACTATCATATGTAAAAAAGAAAAAAAAAATGTCAGAAACGAAGTTGAGGTTATTATTCCCGATATTCACTGAGCCGAATAATTGTTTTAGTATAAATACATAGGTGATTCTTTCAAAAAAAGGAAAAAAAGAAGATAAAAAACACAATTTTTTCCGGTAACAGCAACAAAGCGGCTGGCCGCCATTTTGGATTATCGCTGGAGGTGATTATTGTGTGATAATCTGAGTTTCTCGACCAATCAGCTCGTGAGATTTTGAATAATCACCTGTGTATTTATACTAAATATAAGTATCCCCCCTCCCCCTGCATCTACCCTGGGGCCCAGAGGTTATTGCATTCTCGCTCCGGCATTTACTGTGCTGTGTTGACGAGTAGTCGCAAAGAGAAATAACCTCTGGGCGCAAGCGTTAATCCTTTGAATCCGCCGAACCAATCAGAGACCTATATTGTGTTTCCGAGTCAAAATCTGACCCTAGCCTTCTGATTGGCTAACGTGTGATAGAGCGTTTTGATTGGCTAATAAGATCAAACCGGTTTTTC
>NW_022259071.1:236569-276327 GCF_009602425.1 Actinia tenebrosa | reverse complement strand
TTGATGATACTCTAACACATCCACCAACCAAACCATTTACTATCACTGACTTGATGATACTCTAACACCTCAAAAACGAATAGACCCATTTGCATTTAATATTCGATTATATACTAACTTTTGTCGAATATTATGAGCTTTGAAGTTTTGTACCTTTGACTAGTAGAGACCTGAAATTCATTCGCCCAGCAGACTTGTTCCTTCGGCTAGAATATCGTTTCACTATCCGACCTGTGATATCTTGAACAATCGACCATTTTGGCAAGAACCCAAGCACTTCGGCAGTAACGTAAAATTCAACACTAAGGACGCTTCCATTACTAGATCATTAATTGTTGAGCATTAACATCATGAATTAAAACTGCTGGAGTATTGTGACAATGGGCATGCACATTATGCAAAGGGCTAGGGTAAGAGTAAGCACTATTACTTCTGACTTACATGAATCTAGAAATCTCGATGTGGTAAATTCTATATTCAGTCGTTTTAGTTTCTTTCAGTATTGTCGATATCTGTGGATTAGAACTAAAACATATTTAACAAGTATATATATTACATTTTATCGGCTTGGAAGCTTTGCGTGTATTTTACGCGCAGTATTTTCCATTCTCGTGCTTGGCTAGTTTTTTGTTAAACCATGGCCGCCTTTCGAGACGCTAGTCATCTCGTGGCAAACAGTTCTTAGCATAATAGCTTACTAAAGGCCCATTTACACAGACGATTTTTTCGGGGATTTGCAGCGCGATTTCCACTGCGATTCTTGCGACGATTCGCGTGCGATCATCAATCGCTCGTGAAAACTACCGGCGATTTTGAGGCGATTTGATAAATTGACGTCGCCGATGAATCGCCACTATTTTGAACATGTTCGAATTTAGTGCGATTTTCGGGGATTTTTTCTACCAAGAATCGCAGTAACATCGCGCCAAATCGCCGAAAACATCGCGTGTGTAAACGAGCCTAAAGAGTTCCATGATATTCTCACCGTTTTCATAACCCGCGAAGCAAGTTTCTGATACATCATAGACTGCTTGTCTAGTAAATGATCGCTAAACTTTTGCTGATTTAAAGTTAAAATAAATTTAACGGAGATGGAATCTAAAACATAGAAGGAATTTAAAATGTGAGACAAATTTATAAGAGAGTAAACTGGTTGCATGCGACATTACCAAAACCCAACGGTTGTTGATCTATAAAGTTTTACTTACTTTCGGGCATTGTCTCTACAGACACCGCACGACTAGAGGGGCCATCTCCATTCTCGTTGAACGCAAGCACTGATAAACTATAGTTTGTTAAAGGTTCTAGGTCATTAAGTTCGATAGAAGTAACACTAGGACTCGTTGTATTTACGATTTGTTTTTCATGACGTGCATTCAGTTTGATGACAGAGATTCGAAATCCTCGCAGCTGACCATGCACAAATGGCAAGGGGACTGAACGCCATGCAAGGAAAACTCTTTTTGGACCTCTACTAGAAACTTGTAGGATAGTAGGTGATAGAGAGGGGACTGCATGAAGGAAAATTTATGATTAGAATAATAAGATACAGTATAAAACAACATACTACTATTAGTGGTGTTGATTACCTGGAGGAGGACATTTCTCTACATCACAGTACTTCCATCTTATACTACTATTAGTGGTGTAGCACCAAGGTCCATGGGGTCCTTGACCTCCAGGGTTACGACACCAGTTTGACGCATTGACCAGCTCTGGATACTCAGACAGAGGATGATCGTGACGATGAGGACACTGAGATGCCCAGGACTGGCACACGTGACCAGATGTTGTTACACTCACGTTACCACGGTAACCAAGACCGTTGCCATAGTAACATTCTAAGTAAAACAAGTACAGGTAGTCACTACTATGGATGGTTTTCATGTATTAATTGGGATTTGTTCGAAAGTCAAGATATATCATACCACCATAACCCTATCGTATTTTGTACTGGATAGGATTGCAGAATTTAGGGTGAGCCATTAATTTCCCTTCATATTTCATGTCGTTATCTTTCGCGGGCACTATCGCGAAGGTTACTTACCAGCTGCTCGTAGCTTGTCAGTCTCAGCTGCAGAAAAAAATTAGATTCAGTATTTAATCTCGTTGATATGTAGCGTGCGCCAATTGTTTGCTAAGGGAACTGGTATCCGTGATTCTAGTCTGAAGTTTGTAGTCTGTCCTTCTTTTTACCTGGTGTGTGGTTCATTATGTCATTAACGACAGGTGTGGTGACTAGAACGATTATACCATACGATGGTTAAAAAAGACTCACTTACTGTTCGAAAATCTTGAATGATAGCATTCAGGCCTTTCTCCACCGTTGCTAGGCTTCATAACCATGCAGTTCATAAATTTATCTTTATCCATTAGCTCCTTCATGAGCTTTAATTCTCCTGCGCACATCTTGAAAACGTATTCACAGGATTCTTTACATATCGCTTCAGTAAGATTTGCAGTGATCGTATCACACTTTGGAAATCTCCATCGGCAATATACATCATTGAAAGTTAACAGACATGCTTTGGTGATATTGATGTTATATATCTTTTTAATCATCAAAATGCTGATTCGCACACGACGCAATTCGGCTTCATATATCTTTTGTTCGTCAGAACTTGGTTTCACTAACCAATCACCTATATTGTTTCTGCAATATCCTTGTTCCTTTGAAATATAAGGATGGCAAGCCTTGTTTATCTGTTTTGAGCTGACAGGAGATGATGCTGGAACACAGCTATTTTTGCATGTAAAGATAGAAAGGTAAACCATGTTAGTTATATAGATCACTGATATTTTATATATAGGAATCTGTTGGTGTAGCCGCATAGCACTCACCTGTCACGTGATGCGTTGAAATCTGCATCTACGAAAGCAAAAGAGAAGCTTACTTGTAAAATATGGATGATTATAAAATATAACGCGCGCTGAGTTATTCAAAAATATTTTATAAAAGCAATATAAAGGGTTAGGGTTAGGGCTAATTATGTCTCTTTATTATATGGCAAGGTAATTTCACGGGCTTTCATTGGACAATTTGAGATCCATAGCTTACGGTACAGACCACAAGCGCAATTTTTTGTGTTCCCCTTGTTATGGAAATTGTTGGTTCATAACTTACGGTACGGACCTCGCGCTCGGTTAGTAAGAGCTACGTCAATGGCGGATCCAGGGGGGGGGGGGGCAGAGGGGGCTGAAGCCCCCCTTCAGCAGAAAAAAAACCTGAACAATCAGATGCTTTTTTATTGTTTTCCGTTGTGTTGACGAAAGAAACTCAATTAGCCCCCCCCCCCCCCCTAAAATTTTGGCTGGATCCGCCCCGGTACGTCTACGCCTCGTGCTCCTAAGCTTGCTTCTCTCATGCTCTACACCTCTCAGCCTGTTTATATCACATTGCATAGAAATTAATGAGCGCAAGTTTTATATTCCTTAACTATGAAACATCCGTTAAAATAACTATAAATAAATATTTACTCGAACATTGTTGATTTAATATTTCTAATACGCATGTTCCATTGGCAGAGATTATTGATAGATTATTAATATTATGATATACTAACCTGATACTTGCAGTGCATATAAACACAAGAATATGACTAGTCTTTTCATTTCTGAGAGATAAAAGAATAGAGATGAAGATAGAGAGCAAAGCATGCATGCGTATCTAAGTCGACCATCCGCACAGAGCGATGGTACTTAATCCGTGAAATAAAAACAAAATAGTTATTAACTAATAGTCACAATTTAGTGCCTATTTAGTCGATATCACTCAAGTGAATCAGTCTATATATGAATACACAGGAGACATCAAATACACAAGAAACATGTTAGTCATTTGTTCATCAATTCTCGTCCACAGACGGAAGTACTGCTCTAAAGGTCATGACTGCATCACATCACCGCCGTGTCTTTAATCATGGCGGATTCTATGATGATCTAAACTTACTCACAGTGTCTAATGATCAACAAAGTTTCCGTCACTTGTTCCACCGTTAATAACAGAAGTCAGTTTAGTCGATTACTTTTGTGTCAGATGAATATGACATCGGTACTCGATAGCGTTTATCAGCAAGAACTACGTTTTTACTTCAATCATTTATTTATTAGTTATTATCATTATTATTTCAAACCTTTCGTCGCTACTTCCTTAACATCATGTTATCAGTCAGGTGACGTTCTAGACTATCTAATATGAAATACATATAGACAGAAGATGATGAACAGACGCTGATTCAAGCCTTACAATAGTGATCACTTTTACCTCTGTTTGTATTGATCCTTGCCAGCTATTTGATTAGATAGTTTTGTTCCTCAACTGGGCTCACTAGAGAACCGAATAGATTGCCTTCATCAGAATATTAAACTGTTTAGAGCCTGGAATAGTGAATCAATTTTCTAAATAACTTACTTCGGAATTCATTATTACCACTAATTTATGCATAAGGATATCTCAAGTACTGACGCAGAGTTTTTAAACAAGTTCCTGTTTGTAGGTAAAAAGTCAATCTTGGGGGGAGGGGTAGGGAGATAAATTTTCTTATGATTAAAAGGTATGCCTTCTTTTTTAATACGAGTTTAGTTAATCGGATTTGTTAATACAGGGTCACATCCTTTGTCTTTCGTATACCTATAACAATTCTCTCTCAGGGGAGGGGAGGGTGGTCTTTAGGAATATTTATCCATCTGTTAGCAATCCATTTGCTGCCTTCCAGTACATCGCAGCCTCCATGAAGTGAATAAACATCTAGGTTACCAAGGAGACCAGTTTTAGGGTCAAGATGGTGATTGTACCACATAATTGCAGTGCCTTTTTTAGGTTTCATAACGATGTTCGCGTTATGACAATGTAGACTAAGATTCGATGATTGGTTTAGATAGACGTTCTTGGCGCCAGCAGCAGGAAAAACAGTTTCTCCTCCACGAGTAACGTCATTAAGGTAAAATAAAATAGTAATATATCTAAAAAGAAAATTATTATTGATCAGCTTATACAGTACTATGGAAATGACCATTTTACTAGGTGATCGTAAGATATACACCTACTTCAGAAATCCTTGTCGCACCAAAAGCCCTCAATCAACAAGCCAAGACCGCAGAGAATGTCGGTACTTTTAGCTGTAATTAGTTTATTCATGGTGCATTTTCATTTATTGACTTCACAAATTGCTCATCCAAGCAAGGCTGCTTCAGATGGAGAGCTATAGCCACTTGCATGAAACATGAATAAATCAATTATAATTAAAAGTACCGACGTTCTCTGGAGCCTTGGCTTTGAGGCTCTTGGTGCGACAACGATTTTCGAAATTGGTGTATATGGACGAATCTACCCCACAGGGGAAATGTTCGCCGTCAACACTCGGTAAACAGCTAGACTGACTGTAAAAAAGAAGGTTAATGAATTAAATATCTAGTTATCAGCCGTGACTGCGGTAAGACATCATGCTAGAGCAGAAGCTACTGATCTTACCGACAAAGATGGCAGCTCTTTGGATCTACTCCTTGTTGTTTACAGCACGGTAGATTTCGACCTATTCCATCTTCTGTTGAATCATAGTGACCATGAAAATGGCCATCCACTGAATAGTGAACAATCTGTAAAACAATATATAATTTTCAGTGACGTCATAGTTACTGACGTGAGAAATTCTGAGCACAACTTTGGGACCGTTCATTTTTTATCAGGGAGGGGGAGGGGGGGCGGTGGAATTCCAGCAAGAGGCCATACAAGAAAAACTAGCCCCCCCCTCTATATTGCTGTTGACATCTGCTGGGCTTCCCCACATGTTCTATACCTGAATGGTCCCCCTTTTGACATTGATTCTTCTACATGTGGCCCCCCTCTATAAGCCGGATTTTTTTACATGCCCCCCCCCAGATTTCCACCGGCCCCCCCTCCCTGATAAAAAATGAACGGTCCCTTTGGTATTGCACCTTCTCTATGCATCGGTGCATTTGTCAAACATAGAGAGCATTCCATCGAAACTGCAAAGAAAAAAGTGATCAGGACTCGTTTCCGCAGTTGCCTCGATTGAGTTTTTTGTTTGTTCATCGCATTGAATCCCGCCAAGTTATTTTAGTCAGTAGAATGTGACGTCATCTCGTTTAATTTGACTTAAAAGTATTCTCTTTAAAGGTCAAATACGGTTAACTAATTCAACTTACCTGTAAGTCCTCACTGCCCTCTACTATGTGCTTAGGTAAATTAGTGACTTTTTCGATCTTTTCTTGTAATTCTCGGAGAATGTTGTCCAAGGACTTGCCTGACATAGTAAGCCACGTGTTGGTACTGTAACGTGGGGCATATATAGGATTTGATTTGTATTCCTCCAGACAGTTATATAGACTTTGGATAACGTTGTCTGGGGCCAAGAAAAGTTCGTCTTCTGTAATATTGCTATCTTTGTTCACATCAAACATTTTGAATATTTTCTCCGCGTCTGCTTTGCGGGGGTAAAGACCTTCTGCCTGGTTGATGAATTCCCTCATTTTCTTCACTGAACCCAAGTGATTTGCAAAGCGTCTACCAATCCGCTTATATCTTGATATTATAAGATCCATAATTGCAGGAGTTACTGGTCTAGAATACTCTGCTAAGGTCTTGCTCGTTTCCAAACCTTTTTGTACGGCAAGTTTCACGATATGATCACATTCCGTGTTAGAAAGAAAACCAGGAATTTCGAACATTAACGGTCGAAGGCTTCGCGTCACAATTTCATACTGTTTTCCTTTGAAATGAATAAACTGAATATGGCCGACTTCAAACCCTCTTCGTCGGGAAAACAAGTGGTGACAGTTTGAGCTTAATAAAGAACAAAATCTTGAAGACGTTTGTGTAATCATTGATTGATCGTTTTTGTCCTCAATATATTTTGCTGCTGGGGTAAGGACTACCATAAAAACCAAGAGAAGAATACGTTTTCCACACATTTTTATAGCTGTAATGTCCTAGACGTTACGAGCAGTCAGTGACAAGGTAGAAGTTTGATTTACAATAGCCATATGTTTCAAGTTGCTAATCTTTAAAGTAATTCTACTCTAAGACTAAAAAAAGGTCACTCACTCAATTAATGTATTGTAGATATAGCCACTAGATTAAAACAGACGTCTACTCAGAGATGACAAACGCATGCCGGCACATACAGTGATAACAGATCCAGTATAAACCAGTAGTACATTTTGTACTATACATTCTAGAGGAATTACCAGAAACAGCTCCACGTATACCTCTATCTATAGAAATTGTACTCAGTTGCGGTGTCACAGCGATATGGGTACCCCCTGGAAAAAACACCAGTTTTCAGAACCGATGACTGGAATTCTAGTTACGCTTTTTGTTCTTTGTACACTACATCGAGGTGACTTTCAGATTAATTGAAACAATTCTCCTGGAAGGATCGATCGATGTTGCTGGCTCGAGATCTAATCAAAGTGCTGTATTAAATTTCATAAATAGCCCCCTAACCGAATGTTATCAATGCTCTATTCTGTATGTTTAGTGAATATTAATATGTCAAATGAGGTTAGATAATCAGCAAAATAGAGCGCGCACAACAGAAACCCACCAACTACACACCGGCTACACAGTTTTCGCGTCTCTTTAATTTCGTGATTTTGCGGGTAATAAGCATATTCCAAGTCATTTCATAATTTTTCAAAATCGCCCAGGCATATAGGAAAAGATGCTAAAAGTCTAAACTTGAATTTTAAGAACATCAGGAATCCAGCAAACTGAGGGATAGACTGGGCGGAACGTGGGTCAACCAGATCTTGGATTGCGAAAAATTGTTTTTTCGAATTTTCAGCTTTTGAAAGAGTATGGATAATCTTAATGTATGGAAAAAACACCCCCAATTTTTAAAATCTTATTAATGCTTCCAATTTCTAAATTTTGAGAATTTTTATATTTTGGAAAATTAGGAAGCATGCATGGATGGAATGGACTGGACGTCTACTAAATGGATCGGGCGGACAGAAAAGGTACATGTACCAACTGATTAATTTTGATTGCAGACAGCAGCAAAAAAAAAAACAAAATTTAGCATGCAGCTTGTAAGCCAGTTCGCAGAATATGGAAAACCGTAGTAATAATTTGATCAGAAATAAATATTTTTTCATATATTCACTTCTCATGCTAATATTTATAGTATTAATTTTATTCCATTTTGTAGCATAAGCTAAACTTCATGTAATTCTTCCTCTACTTCTTCCTCTACCTACTGGTTTATTCTTTGGGTTGACATTCAATCCTCTTCCTCTGCCTCTTCCCGATCCTGGCTTTTTTTTTGTTTCTTCTATTTGTTTCTCGTTTTGTTGTGATTCTCTTTCTTGATCATTACTTGGAGAATAGTTCATCTGATTAACTTGAACAGGAGAGCAGTCATGTTGCAGAATTTTCTTCACTGGATCAGTCATTTTATCACCTTTAATCCTACATTTAACTCTTGCAGGAAGTTTTTCTGGAATAGTGTAAGACTTCTTTGAAAACTTTATGTACCCATTGCTAACTTCAATTCCAAAACAGACAAGAAACATTTGTGCTTCTTGTTCGTTATTAAACAAAAGTATACTAGAGAGGTCCTTGACTGGAAATTGACATTTTGGGTCACTGTATGCAGTATTCAAAACAGCTATTGATGTACTGTAGATGGATGGAAAGTGTTTCTGGACCAGACAGCTAGCCAGGAAGGGCAAGCTTCTGACCAATCTAAATAACCTCACAAAGTTACCAACTAGTTTCATCAAACTAATATTCCATGCTGCCTTAAAGTTGGGCTGGCACTTGATGTGTTGTGGTAATCTGAGAGAATGCTCCATAGCTTCATGTGAACCTAGATTATGCAATAAATAATATGCCTCAAATTCAGCTCTGTTTAGAGAGTGAGGATGTAAATCCTTGTATAGAACCAATAGCCTCTTTAAGCATTCCTGTATGTGATTATCATTAATACGTGGATCAAAATGCTCTATCGAAGTTTCACAAAGATGGAATCCTGCATATATATGAAAACGTGCAGCTTTCTCAAGAATCTCTACGGCTGATTCATCTTCTATTCTCTGGATTACCATATCCTGTCTGACTGCTCTTATACGATCAAATACATAGTGATAAACAGTAGTCCATGGTTGATCTTTCCTGTCCACTATCTCATTCAATAGATATTCCATTGTAGTTAACAAAACATGAGCAGGCCTTAGTTCAGAATGATGGATTTGCTTTCCTGCTGCTGATCTACAGAATTCTTTTATGGGGTGATTTGGATATTGATCTGAGGGCATCTCAAAAACATGTAGTCTTCCCTGTCTTTGTCTGGCGTTACGTTCTGCAGCAGGACACATACTTAAGCAGGATCCAACAATAACTTCACTGAGGCCTGTTTCCATTCTTCTGTCTTAATATATTTATAGTTTAACTGCTAAACAACACTAATGTAGTTTACACCATCCGCCATTTTGTTTCCATTTTTGCGCGAGGCACCGCTGAGCAAATTGGTTTTTTTTCTTTAAGGGAGGGGAAGCTAGGGAAGACATTTAACGATTTAGACATTTACTTCAATATCTTGCTCTTTCTGACACCCATTGGTTTCTTTATTTAATCCTCATCAGGGTTTAAATGTCAAAGAAGATGTTTTAGAGTTTAGCTAGAAATAATATCGTTATCAAATAACATTCTTAGTTTTTCCTTAGCCCTCCCCCCTTAGTAGATCTTACCGCTTGGCAACCACTCTTCAACATAAACATGGCGGACGACAGTTTGGTTGTCCTATCCTCATCTTCATCCTCTTTCTCGTAAATTATCATTATGGCCACAGTATTAAATACTACTACCTCTAAAGGGGCTGGCAATTACGTTGGGGAAACTAGAAAACAACTTAGAGACGGTAAGAGGGAAGGGAATGAAATTTTTTAATGCTAAACTTAAGACTTCTTACCATTTTCTTTTCTTTTCTTTATATTTTCTCAGGGTTTGGTGTTTATAATTATCCCAACAAATTTTTTAGGTATGAAGGAGAATGGAGCAAGGGAAAGAAACACGGTATGTGTTTTTATACTAGCAAAAAGATAAAAAAGAACAACTGGAAGAATGAATGCTTTTTATATCACTTCAGGTCATGGTAAGTTGTTAATGGCAGATGGTAGTTTTTACGAAGGCCAGTTTCAAGATGGAGAGATTCAAGGCCATGGATTTCGACGATGGGCTTCATCTAAGAATGAATATACAGGGCAGTTTGTTAGAGGAGAAATGATGGGACATGGTATCATGAAATGTGGTAATGGATCAAGATATGAAGGAGAGTGGATGAATAATCAGAAAGAAGGTACTTCGAAACCCTTATCTACTGCACCAGAGATAGCATTGATTGATATTCAAGTGCCTTGTTTGGTTTCATATTTATAGGTAAAGGAAAGTTGTATGGTAAAGATGGATCTGTTTATGAAGGTTCATTCCATAGCAATAAGAAACATGGACAAGGCAATCACACCTATAGGTATTGTATGTTAAAATTATATATGCACTGCCGTATTTGATTTTTACCTGAAACCACTTGTTTTAGCACACAACAATACCACAGGAAGACCCATCAATTAATTGCCCCATAATATTTTGTAATGCAAAATACGTTCCCCCAAAAGTCATAAGCCAATAGATGCGAAAGGTACAGTCAGGGCTCATATAGACTGTAATCTCGCAGCTTATTGAAAGAATGAACTTATTTGTTTCACTTTCTTATGTTACCTAGTAATGGAGAGGTTTATGAAGGAGACTGGGTGAATGATTTACGTCAAGGTCATGGAGTTATGAAGTATGAAGATGGAACAATTTATGCTGTAAGAGAAATTATTTTTCACTTGAATAATAATCACAGACATGCAGTAGAGGTGTAAGTGAATGTTTTATTTTCATTTTAGGGTCAGTGGTGGGGTGGTGAAGCACATGGAGAGGGTTCTATAATTCATGCATCTGGCTTGTCATTTGAAGGCCTGTGGACAGGAGGAAGACCTGCAGGTTAGCTTGTTATGATTGAATATTACTCCACATCAAACTTACATCTAATAACCAGAACTATCTATCTTTTATCAGCGGAGGCAGTTGCAATACGTGTTGTGGGGAAACCTCAGCAAGATGTTATGCAAGGAAGACCATTTGGTTTTGAAGTGGAATGTGTTTCACTGGATGGGGAGCGTGTACCAGGTAAACCAAGAACTACTATTATATAAACAAGCTAGACAAAACTTTATGTGTATTAATAGCAATATTAATGGTTGTTGTTTAGAGGATGGAAGGCTTCTTCAAGTGACTGGTTGGACAAGAATATATGGCAAGAAATCCTCAGCCAAATCATCTGATGCAGATGAAAGACTTCCCACTCCATTGTAAGTCTATGTAAAATAAACACAATCTTTTCATCTGTAGATTTATTGGTTCCCACTAATAGCAATTGATCCATCTGCTATAGATAGTAGTAACTTTTCCCTGATGGGACCATGGGACATTATCTCAATAGGTGACATTATTATATTGTTGTTAATTGTAGTGGGTTTGATGTGGAGCCTTACTATCTGACTGAGTCACTAGGGGACATGTCAGCTGATAACATGTTGTATGGAGGATTAAATGCTCCATCAAGTGTGATGTCAACCAGACCTCTCCAGACCACTTCACCCTCTGAAAGTACTCTAGATGTACAGGTAACTATGTTATTAATGTAAGTACTATGAAGACTGTGTGGTTTTCATAAAGAATTTATTTGGTTTATTTGTTAGATACCATTAGACAATGGATCAGACAATGGGGATAAAGAAGGATCAGCCACAGAAAGTCATCATGACTTATTGAATAGACAGACTGTAGGGTCTCAGGCCAGCACTACTATTAACACCAGCATTGATAAAGGAATTGGAGACATAGGTAAATATTCCCAGAATATACACATACACATATGTATCTGAGTGAAGAGTAGTAATTGTTCTGATATTTTTGTCTTATCAGAGCAACCATTACCCAGTCCTCCATCAACTGTGAGGACAACACAGGGAAGAGCAATCTTTGAGAATCTGTACCTTCCAGCACTACCTACTGGTACAAAGTCGTTTACCAGCTTACACGAAGTTGAAATTAGACCAGAGCAGTCAACAAGAAGAGCGAGCCTCATGAAGTATGTTTAATGTTATATTCATTAACCTTGTATGCATCAGAATGTTCAAACCTTTGCTACACCCTAGCTCATGAAGTATGTTTAATGTTATATTCATTGTCCTTGAATGCATCAGAATGTTCAAATCTTTGCTACACCCTAGCTTGTTACAATTGACCTTTTTACATTGGGCATAGACCACGTGTCTTTCTCTTGGAAATTAGATTTTTTGCTTGATTAATCCATTGTCATGTGTCTTAGTCTAATGTGCAACTGCTAAATAAAGAAATGATACTTTAGTGAGTGAAACTTCAATGGTGTGAAATGGAAAAACGTTATTCCCAAGATAAAGAGGTCTATTTTAATCTTTCAGTTGCTAACACTTTTTTGGTTATAGATGGAAAAAAGGAGGGTCAGTAATCAACCCGAACTTGCTATCTAACACTCCAATGATAAGTGAAGGTGGTAGCAAGAAAAAGAAAGAAGCTTTGGCAGATATTGTTGAAAAGTCTGATCCAAAATTTAAAAAATCAAAAGAAATCAAACGAGACGAGAAGAGTGCTGATGATAAGCTGTGCAAACCAGGTATGAATATGGATACAGTAGATAAAAATATGACATGCATTGTATGTGTTTCATGTGTCGTTTGTTTTCTCTTCTAGGAGATTATGTTATTGTTGTACAAGATGTAACAATACCAAAATTCCTAGATTCACGATTACAACCAGCATTTATACATATAAGATTGACTCCAAAGAAGAGAGACAAAAGTAAAATCGACGTTAGACGAAACTGGATCGAGAGACAGGAAAACCTAAGACAGGAAAAAGAACGCTCTGATGGTAACCCCGCATAGAAACACGACTTGGGTATCTTATAATATTATGTACTATTACGCAAACATTACCAAATACTAAGTTTCATGTTGGTAACTTATTCTACTTCCGCTACGACTTATTGCGGCATCAGTTGTATAGATATTTACATGACAGTTGTTCGTTTTCTGCCACGATTCCTCTCCCGGCAACAAATAAAATCATTTTATTCCAAAAACGAACGTCATCTTTGGGCGGAGGTAAAAACCGTCAACGTGTCGTCGATCTAAAATATTCACTCATATATCATCAAGGCCATGTGTGTCAAATACCCACAATCTGCAACAATAAAAGGACTATTTTATTTAACAACACACAGACCCATGTACCATGCTTGTATGTGATGAAGCAGACACCTTCGTAGGTGTAGAGATCTGTCACATCCCATCAGAATCATGATGTAGAGTAATATCCGGTTTGAACTACGTGGGTATGTTGTCATGACTACACCACTGACAAGAACAGAGAGCAGTCATCGGGTACGTTGTAGCTTCAACAAGAACAAGAAACATGTTGCCAATATCTACCAAAGTGTTGTTCCTGATAACTGTTTTAGTGTTTCACGTGGCCAACACTGAGCCAGAGTTATCGTACAGCAGCAAAACTCCTTATCACCCAGGTGATTTGAATAACGTTTCTGAACCTTCTGGCTGCACGGCCGTCCAACTAAACATGGTGCTTCGCCATGGATCGCGTTATCCGTGCACGGATTATACATTAGCTATTGTTGATTTATTAAAGAAGATAAACCAGCTACATGAGTCCAAGCCTTACAAGTACAACAACCTCACTTTACCTTGGAATCTGTCTCACGAGTATGACATAGCTGGAAACTGCGAACAGTCTGATGCTGGAAACCAAGAGATATATGAACTAGCAAAACGATTCAAGAAAAAATATCCTCGACTTTTCGTCCAGAAATATTGGAACAAATTTTATACATTTGTAACGTCTGGTACCCCGCGAACGGCGAAGAGTGCTTCGACATTTGGTTATGGTTTGTTTGAAGGGAAAGGAACTCTTGGTCTAAACAAATATCAACCCATTGGTATCATCTTCTCGGGTCTTAAAGACAAAGACAAGGTCCTAAGATACTACGACACATGTTCCAGGTACAAGCGGGAAATAAAAGATGGCAATGGACTTGAAGAGTGGCAAAAGTTTGGACTCAGTGATCCCATGAAAACAGTCATCAAGAATATCGAGGGGAGATTGCAACTAAAAGGAAAAATCGAGTTATCGGCTGAATCCGTGCAGAAGCTATTCTGGTTGTGTGCCTTTGCCACTATGAACCAGGAGAACAGAGACTGGTGCTCTGTATTCACTAAAGATGACCTTGAAGTGCTAGCATATTACGACGATATCAACCAATATTACCGTCATTCTTACGGCAATGAGATAAGCTACAGAACCAACTGCCCTCTTCTTGCTGATATCACACACTCGCTCAAAGCTTTTGTAACCCAAAACCAATCTTATCCGTATGGTATTTTCAGGTTTACTCACATCGGAACTATGACAGCCTTGCAGTCTATTCTCGGCATGTATAATGACTCTGTCCAACTAAAAGCCAACAATTTTGCAGAACAAAGAGATCGTACGTTCCGCATTTCTAGGAATGTTCCAATGTCTGCTAATATGGCATTTGTGTTGTACAAGTGTGAAAAGAAGCCAAATCACATGGTTCAATTGTTGATAAATGAAAGGCCAGCAGTTCTGCCTTGCTGTGGTAATGGTAGCTTGTGCAGCTTTCAAACTTTTCTCTCGTGTTATGAACCAATCAGTAATAACTGCGATTTTGATAAGATGTGTCAGTTCCCTACACCTACGGTGTCTGCTTCATCACCACGAGACAAACATGGTACATGGGTCTGTTTGTCGTTATTTATGGTGCTATTATTGTTTTTGTAGATCAGGACTAGGGAAAGGTTAGTATGACCAAAACTACAAAGAAAGTCAATACGCGTCACTGAGCAAGGTTAAGTTGCGGGAATAAAAACATCACGGCTTCACTACATATGCAACCGTGTAAACGCAAGGCGCAACCGAGTAGAAGATAACATGGTTTCAAATGAAACCTATAACAAGAATATCAATATTTAAGACACCATTCCTGTTTGCTCCAGACGGAAACGGCTTAAATAGAGTTATTATGGGATTCACTGTTATGTATAATTTTTTAAATGTTTTAAAAGTGTTTTTTTCTTTATTCGTCCATTACTGGCCATTCATCTAGTTTTTGTTTCTTTATGAGTCCCTCGGTAAGCTTTTCTATCCATGATGGTAACTCTCTTCGCAACGACAAACTCAACGCTTTCCGTCTCATTCTTTCATATCCTTGGAGTGAATCACTTTGAGTTTCTGTCTCACTTTCGTCACTGTCTTCGAACCCCATCATGTCTCCTTCTAGATTATTGAAGTACTCGTTTTTTGCCAAATCGGTTGGTTTGAAGACGGAAACAGTTTTTCTATATCCATTCAAGACTAGCACGGTCCCTGGGTTGATCTGACCAAACTTGTCCACACCCATGACCTCAGTACACCATTGTAGGTTTTCTGGTATCGATAACCATGCAAACCTAAAGAACAGCCTGGCATTTTGATACCTGAAACGAAAAACAACTTCGTCAGGCATTGCGTAACATGACTAGCGATTTAAATTACTATTTAACTGACCTCTTATAGCAAGATATGACGTCATTATAAGCATGCATGAGAGGAGAAGACGCTGTTTCTTCAGGTGTCACGCTATCCAACAGTAACGTGACTGTTAACTGGCCATGTGGAGCATTCTTCAATAGTTCTTTTTCTGTTGATCTGTTTAGTTGTACGTAACCTAATGCAGGTCCTTGGCTTTTTGTCTTTTGCTTGTTCGTGCTCTTTGGGTTGCGCTTGTCGAGATCGCTATCAAATACAATACATAATAGAGCTTTTAAGTGTGACGTTACTCGTATAAAAAGACGACTTCCGGGTCCAAAACGAAAAGCAGTCCTATAAAGATGTTTTCTTTGTTGTCTGAAGTTTTAATTGTTTCAGATAGACGTTAAATTGAGAACAGTTTTTGCTTTATTTTAGAGCTTCTTTTGACGAGTTGGAATACTTAACGACATATAATCTCTAATTGTGAGAAATGTACACGAGTAAAAGAGTGACAAAATTAATACAAAAAAAAAAAAAAAAACCAGTTCCATCATTGATACTTACCTTCCTTGAGGTAGGAATATACCAACAGCGCCAATGAAAAACAACGCGACAATCATGGTTATGATAGACATGTTTTCTTTCCTTAAACAGAGATAATAGCATATCTTTAAGTTGTTATGCAGTATAACATAAAACAAGAGTAATACGTACCTAGTAGCTAAACCAAGAACATATTTTGAGAAGTTCTTAACTTTATTCATGATTCTGAAAAGAGGTCCCTAAGAGAATGCAGGAAATAAAAAGATTAAGGCTGATCACATCGTTAATGACACCCCTTATTTGCAGTCAGGGACAGATCCAGGGGTGGTGACGGGAGGGGGGGGGGGGCCCTTATAAGGTGGTGGTGGTAAGGAGGGGGTTGGTGAGGAAGGGAGGGGGTGGTAACTATCCATGAGCCTTTTTATGAGGAAAAAATGTGTGATAACCGAAAACATCTGGAAAAAACTTTCACTCAGTTTACTTGAAGTTCAAAAATTATTTTAACTTTCGTCAATCTAAGACATTTTTTCACCATTTTCCTACCTTTTATGGGTTCCTTGCAGTATGACATGCAAGGTAACCCAGTACCAGTCAGGCTACTCACCGGTATTTCTTCATCATAGAATGCAGGGACTCTGCTCTTAAATCTCATTTTTCCAGAGCCAGAAATGATACTGTGAAGCATGTCCTTTAGTTGTACAGCTGGATCAATGGTAGGTTCCTTAGTTACATGCCACCCTCCTGGTAACCAGGTATAACGAATCTCATTATTGCCAGCATTCCATAGGATGGCCAGCTACAACATACCAAAATAATAGTGTATTTTTAAGCTGGGTATAGAGGTTTTTTCTTCTCGTCAATGCCAGACATTCACTATTTAAGATATTACCTTTAAGACTGTACCATTATTAGTGTTAATAGCGGCAGCACCATCTTTCATGGCTTCAACCACTAGAGTCTGAATATCCTCATACATGTACACAAAATGAACACGTTCACTTGGGAAAGGGATCTCTTTTGCTAATGTCCTAAGTTTCATCTTTTCTTCTTCATTTTTTCCTTTTTTTGTGAACAAGATGACACAAAGTCTACGGAAAAAAGGAGAATAAAACAAACAATGTAACCCCAAAGTATTGTGGCACACATATGTTCTTCTACAGTAGTACATACTGTACTACTGTGCAGTTCTTCAACTCACTTTCTTTGTGATCTGAATCTTTCTTCAGGACATAAATCCTGAAAAACGTTTTGGGAAGACAGCCTTGGAAGTATTAAATACTTGTTACTCTCCACAATCTCCCGGAGTTTTCCACTCTTTAGTTCTGACCCCTGGACAGGAAAAATTTATGTTGTTAATATATCAGTTTCGCATCTGATGCACTATGACCACCATTTTCAAAGACCATTTACACAGGTTTAGCCTCATTCATAAGTCAGCTAGTCACAGATACCATGATGATTAAAAGTCTGTGGAATTTCAAATCATTGGTATTGTTCAAGCCGCTGCAAGATATTCTTTACATTACCATTGACTTTTGCAAACAATTTGCTGTCAATTAAGCAAGGCTAAGCCTGTGCAAATGAGTCTTCAGTCATAAAATGCAGCGGTATTTGCCATTGTTTTAGATAGCTAGTTCATGATGCTTACCTCAACAACAACTTCAGGTACAGATTTTTCTTCTTTAAAGATCATCACTGATGGCTCATTTGGAAGAGCCTTGAATTTTCTTCTTAGCTTTTCACCATCAGTGTTTGAGGTACTAACAAAGCCAAAGCTTAGTCTCTTTTGATTGGCAAAGCCTACAACATGATAGAGCAATGATGGCACAGCCTTTGGACTAAATAGTAGAACCTTTGGTCTATTGTCATCAACATTCAAAAAGGAGTCAAGGTTTTTAGTGGTTACCTGAAGAATAAAGGAAAAGTAGCAGCAATGAATAACCAGAAATCACATATTAAAATGCTATAGCTCTGCTCATAAGAAACAAGAAGGACTAGTTATATATTGTGATCAACCTGCACGTAACAGAATAATGTAACAGCATGTACTCATGAAGATTACAAAAAACTGGCTAGTAACTGGAAAGTAAAACATGAAAATATCACAGTGTAGAACAGAGAAAACCTCAGGCCTCTGGGCCACATATTTTCTCAAAACCTTAGCCAGCAAGCATATATAATGTAACAGCAAGTTCTCAAGATGTGGTTGATTGACCACTTACTAACACTTTACCATAAGTACTAGTCAGCATGCACAGTAGCTGATACAAACCCTCTGAATAAGATCCAATGGAAACAGCTCAACCACAAACTCCTTTAACTCCCTAACTGATATTCTTTTTTTGAAAAAGTAAACTTGTCCATTGATGACGCCAATGATCTGTGGCACATGATCAACACCCAAATGATCTACCAATCTTGGATTTCTGTTGATATTTATAACACCAGACCCTACACCCAAGTTCTTGAGATCATTTGATGCTCTGTCCCATGTATCTTCAATCTGCATACCTAAGACAGGAAGTTAAGTGATTTTCAAAATAAGTGAGTTTCAATATACACTCACTTCATATATATACATATATATATATATATATCTTTGAAGTTGAGATAAAAACAATCTACCAACTCATGACACTCACAAGGCAAACACCAGTTTGAGATGATTTCAATGACATATGGCTTCTGATAACTGTTTGGTAAAATGTGTGACTGATACACTTGATTTGAGATAAAGTCATTTCGTGTATGGGAAGAAGGACCATCATTAAAAAAAAAGCTAAATCCACCATGTGTATCAAAGAATGGTTCTCTCCTGGTATATTGCTGTGCATTTGGACCAAAATGGCCATAATCATCATATTCTTTTCGTTTTTCTGGGTTTGATAGAATCTGTAAACCAAGTAAAATAAATCAAGAAGTTAGTATCACTATACTGTATGTATCAGTGAATGGCGTTTTTACTTATTAATAACATACAACATGCAATTACTTATTACATGTAATAAGCATATTGTCATAGTGTTGAGATGCGAATAAGAAGTACCTCATAGGCTTCATTTATTTTGATGAATTTTTCTTGAGCTTCAGGATTGTCATTCTTATCAGGATGCCTGTTGAAGTGAGATTCAGTAAAGGAATTAGTTGATACACACCTAGATTAAACAGCATGGTAAATGTTTAAAACATCTTTCATATGGTTTGCACATCCCATAATACTAAATAAGTAGCCACTGGCTATTAAGTGTTAAAAACATGGATGGCTTTTTTTCATTTTGTTAGGTATCCTATAATGCACTGCATCTAAAGTTAAGTAAATGCACTGGGATAATTGCTTTATAATGGTGAATCATATTTCTCTAAGGTAATCTATACTAGGGTGCAAACCATATACAGAGTAGGGAAATTGCTGCTTTGTTAGGTTACACTATCACTCTTCTATTTTATATGGATTTAGTTATAGAATGGCTTGTTTGGGTTGCTAACTTAATTATTTTTGGGATCTTCTACTTTACATCATGGCTCACAGCAGTGGCTTGGTTTGATGTCATGGGCAGCAGATCATACCATTTGTGTGTTGAAACATTTGATCAACAAAGTTGTATGACTTGAAAATCCCACATTATGGCCATTATTAACACATAACGCAGAACACATTAGATGACTGCGTACTATAAATACTTTTTTTAGGCTAATGTTTAAAGAAAATACATGGCCCAGAGGCCTGAGGTTTTCTCTGTCCTACACTGTGATAATTTCGTGTTTTACTTACCAGTTACGGGCCAGTTTTTTGTATGCTTTCTTTATTTGTTGTTGAGAAGAAAATCGACTTACGCCCAGGATTTCGTAAGGATCTTCTTTGGAATTTGAAGATAAACTGCTATAAACTAACCCCAAGATCAACACTACTAGAACTACAGTCGTTTTCTGACTCATTTTTCTCTTGCATGAAAATATTTTAACGCTTGAAAGAAATAAAAAATTGCGATGTTCTTGAACACGAAGGCAAAAAAAGAATGACACTCTGTGTAACTGAGCCTGCTCTGCTACCGCTGACTTAATAAACAATGTTCGGTCCGTGAAGCATGATGGGAAACATTTGTGGTATCCTTAGAGGGGAAGGGAGGGTCGAAATAACAGGCATCCCAAATTCCGTTTCTATAGATAATTTTTTGTTGGAGGGAGGGGGAGGGGGAGGGGGTGGGGGAAGGAGGGGGCGGGGAAAGGGGCAAGCATTAAGTATTATGCACACAAAAATTGTTTTTAGTTTTAATACAAGTATAACAAAAGTTTCTTGAATCAGAAATGAAAAGTCTAGTGGCCAAACGTGAATCATGGGTACTGGTGATTTGATTTTTTTTGCTTGTGGCAGTCCAAAAGGAATGGAGGGTCACTATGCAGGCTAGATTTGTTTTATTATATTTCAAGAAACATCTTTTTTATGTTTTCAGCAGGTTTTGGTCAGTTGTTTTGAGCCAATAAGAGTGCAGGTAATGTGGTGCAAAATTATTTAAGAAACAGAACTCTTTCTATGCTTTGTTTGACAATAATACAGCACACAGCAAGAGAGCTAGGCATTCATATTACTGAACAGAGCATAGTAAAAGCTGTTTTATTTCATTAAAATTGTGAAACTTGCCACCACAATGTATCGTCATAAAATATTTCTGCCACTTGTTTGAAAAAAAAAAAATCATATTAATAACAGACATTGCAAACAAAAACATTTGCCATGCAAAACTTAAAACTAGCTCAAAGCTTGCACTGTACAAGAATGTGACTGTTCAATATATTGATGGAATTTGGATGCGATAGTTTCCTTAGTTATCATCTAGGTCAGAGAAAAGAAATAGCTGTTCTACCTATATGGACATTCAATGTTGGGTTTAGTACACTAGAGTGCACGCACTAAAACCGTTAACATTAAATAGTACTAATTACGACTATTTCATACAGAATCCTTTGTTTTCTATTGTTTAATTATCACTATTTAGTGCTAAAAATTAGTATTTGTTTCACGGATTTAGTGTGAGCACTCTACTATGTAAAGCTGGTTTTGCAAGTAAACAGCACCATTCACTGATACAGCCTACTTCTCAACCAATCAAGTATGCACATAGTTAACATATGATACATACAAATGAAGACAAAACAAAAATTCCAAGACTAACAGTAAACAATTTATTGCATAAGACATTTTAGCCAACTTGATGAATATAATTTCCAGGCAAGTGTATTTATACCCATTATTTGTGGGTAGGCTTAGCAAACGTTAGGGGTGGATAATGTTGCTTCAACTACAATAAACCTAACTGTATTACACTACTTGCTGGCCATGTTCTTTGTACCACAGGCCTTCTCTTCATCCATGGCTTGTAAAACAGTTACCATAAATTCTTCGCCCTTTGCTTCTTTGTCTTTTATTTCATTAATTAAATCTTGTTCTTTAACTTGTACATCATCCTTTTGGCTTCCATCTTGACCCAACAGACTCAGAAATCCATCTTCATCTATGCCCATAAACTGAAAGTAAATATGGCATTTATCACAAATTAGCAATGTCTCAAAAGACAAAAAAATGCAGAAGTCAATTTAAACAAGTCAGTATTCATGACAGTTGCACAAAAACACTGTTACTTGATTAACCAATAATTGGGTAACAAATGTGGGTAATACTTACTTGGAAATCCTCACGTTTTACATGTGGCACATTCATGTTGTGGGTCGAAGGGCAAATATCTTCAAATTTTTTGTTGGTGAAAATGTCAATTGCTACCAAGTGTACCTAAAAAGAGAGAATATGAATGTTTAATTCCCAGGATAATACTGGCACATGAATTAAATTGAATAAAGAATAGATTTCACATGGCTTGAAAATCCTCATAGGAAAGCCATATTGTCTCATGCCAAAACATGTTGGTTGGAAAACCAGTAATATCAACTTTGTTCCAGTTTGCTTTTCTTATGCAGCAACAATTTTCACAGTCAGACCAAAGCTAAGTAAAGATATTCCAAAAAGCTTTTGAGATTAGTTTGCTAACCTTGGCGTGTCCATGCTTTCCAGTTTTTGAGGTGGACATTTCTACAATCTTGCAGGGGCGATCTTTAATTAATACATGACCACCTTTGCGTAGAGCAGAAGCTTGAGACGGGTAGTGCTTTGAAGCACCAGAGGCTCCACCTCCAAAATCTTCGCTCATGTTGAAGGCTTTAGGTACAAAAAAATAATTAATTCCATATAAAACTTACAATAGCAATGCATAACATTAATGTCAATTTTTTTGTTGGGTATGTGATACAATGAACAAGCCCTTTGGACCCATAGCTGTTAAAATTGGATATCTAACTACTGCGCACCCCTAATAATGGTTATAATATCAAATACATAATTGCAAATAAGTATGCAAAACTTTAGAAAATAGAGTTCTTCTTATTATCTCTTCATGAAATTTCAATAACTTAACTAATAAATCCTGATGATCATTAAGATATGCTGTGTCAAGTGTCTGACTTTGCAGTGATTTGTTGCAAGTTTGTGCTTTGGTTACTGACTTCATTTGCGCATCACAAAATACCACAAACATCTGTATAACTTGTACTTCATATATTAATTGGAAGAAATTGATAATTCACAACCTTCTTTCACAAATACCACAGTCAATATAACTGCTTCCTTATTTAATAAAATAGCTATGGGATATTTATCTAGGGGGATATTTATCTAGGTGATGTAATTAGCCACATTGTCTTCAAGGAAACACTACATTTAAGGGTTTAATTACTGGAACAACAGCATTACAATGAGATATCAAAAGAATAATGTAATAAATGAAAATGATCACAACCTGTTTCATTCAAAAGATATATCGACCAACAACAAAGATCAGAACACGAAGACTCAGAACACCCACAAAAAAACTAATTCTACTGGGATTGGACTGAGCAAGCATGTACAGAGTAGTATCTAGTTTCATATTTAGCAAAGATAAGACAAACTGATAGTATTGACAAATAATGGCCGAGTTTAAACAAGTTGTTAAAACATTTTTTCACGTGTACTATTGAAGGAGGTTAGAAATAAGCCGGTGTTCTAGAACAGGGGAACACGGTTAAACCACACCAAGAACAGGACGGTTGGTAGATACTAACAGCATCCTCATTCTAGCAATATCTTATAACTACAGAAAAAGGGGTAGTTAATAAACTAACTATAATCAATAAAGAAATAAAAAAGCTGGAATACGTTCTCTTAGAACTTGATCATTACGAGTGATTGTCTCTGTCTTACAAAAAAGTTATTTGTGGGTAAAAATACGAAATATTTTACTCATATAATCTACGAATAAAAAGAAGAAATAAACATGACGCTATACGGTATGTAGTTGGTATAAATGAGAATTGATTTAGATGGTTTTAGGAAGGCATAAATTGCAAGTCGAATCTCACCTTGATGTTAGGCAACGTGGTTCGTGAAAGAGGCGGCTGGGATGCTTCGCACATCCTGTAATAGGGGGGACTTTACATTCACAATTACTCGCACCCCATTCCTCCCAATCCACACTTAGGTACTATATACCGCCAGTACACTTATAACTCTAGCAATATGACCCCTATGGAAAAATTCAAATTTTTTATTTTTTGTAAATATTTTTCTTTTGTTTTCTTACAGTCACTGGAAATAGTTAAATTATTTTGCTTTGAGGTTTACATGTAATTTCTCAATAAAAATGTTTTTTATTGCCGAGTCAAATGTTTTTTCTAACTACGGTTGAAATATTTTGATCATAATTTTCCAGATATATATGTATCCCAATTTAATATCTTATTATATTTTATTACTTTTTATATGGCCCTTTTAAATTTACCATAAGGTACCTAGTGTCCAGTCCACACGGTCAAATAGAACAGATTTCGTAAAAGTTGTTGTTTTTCATTGTAACTTGTGTTTATTTAAGGCGAAAAAGAAGGAAGAGACAATAGAATAACTTTAAGAAAGCCTCGAGTATAACAATGTCATCTAGAGGACAGACTGAGACGCATAAACTTAAAAAGAATCTTGAAGATCAGCTGGACAGACTGGTTGCACAGCTTACCGACCTAGAAGAATGCAGGCAAGTGTACTAGTAAATATCTAATACAGATTCTACCACGTATCGATATCTAGATCTCAAAGTTTCGCCCCTGTGATATTTTTTGTGTCTCTATCGGAGGAAGTCATTCGATATTTTAGGCGATGTCACCTAGATAGTTCTTTAATATGCAGGGCAGATTGTTATGAAAGTTCCTTTGATTTAAATGTGTACTTGAAACTTTGGTATCTTATCACTGATAATACTTTAGTTATTTTCATTGCATTTTGTTTAAAACAGGGAAGACCTTGATGAAGATGAATACGAAGAAACAAAAAAAGAAACCCTAGAACAGATGAAAGAGTTCAAAACCTCACTCGACAAGATGCTTGCTGGTGATATGACATTAGTTGATGATCTAAACAGTATGCAACTGGTATGAATTACTTTAATGTTTACTCTCAGTAACTTAGCTTGATGAAAGTACAAGCTACAAGTCTCTCTCACCCCATATAGTCACGGCTATAGCAAGGTCAAAAATATTGGGGGTGGGGAGGTTGGCTCTCGGACTCTCAAGTCACGCCCATAGATATTAAAAGACAGATAAACGTTCATTTGCACCACACCCATTTTTGGATTATTTGCCCACAGGATTTATGATTGCAAATTAAAATGTTTGGATTCTCTTACAAATAGTGACTTACAATAAATGATGAAAATGACAACTTGGTCAACTTAGCTGGTGTGCTACAAAAGGTGTTCTGTTTCCATTTGGGTGCACTTTGAAGTAAGCTTTAACTAATTAGCTAAAGCAGTTGAAAAAATATTGGGGGGAGGGGGGGGTGCCCCCATTGTTTGTCCCTTGCTATGACCCTGATAGCGCTTGTTGTGTTTAATAGCCCCAGGTTTAATTCATATAAAATAATGTCTGGAGCAAATCAAAGTTTAAATGAATGATTTCAGTTAAATTTACTCAACAGGCAATACAAGCAGCTATAAGTGAGGCATTTAAAACTCCTGAAGTCATTAGAATGTTTGCCAAGAAGCAGCCTGGTCAGTTACGGCAAAGATTAGCAGAGGTAGTTCATTATATCCATGCATCATATGTTGCAGAAATAGGAAATGGGTGCATGTGCTGTGTACAGTCATAAAGTACATGGGGATTAGCAGAACATGGGGAAAGTGTAGGAGAAACACAACACATAGTGGACTGATTTCCAACATATTCTTGATTTTTCTTTTGATTCCCAAGTGTATTATGAATAATTATGGCACTTAGTTAGCAAGCAAGATTTTTATTTCTTTAAAAAAATATAACCAATCAGAAAGTGAGGTTGATAAGGGTTATTTCATAATGAACTTTTTCAGTATTTTTCGTTACTTACTACATGTTATGTAGTAATGCTGTGAGGGAAAAAACCATGTCTGTAAACCTAGTAAATATGTATAAATTTGCATTGGACCCACAGATGCAAAGGGATCTAAAAACAGGTCATTTAAGTCAAGCTGTATATACCCAACAAGCCGTAGAAATACTAACTGCACTGAGAAAGTTAGGAGAACAGGTAAGACATAATGTTTTGATCTTTAACATTCAATTTTGCCTTTGCTATTTCATATATAACATACTGGGCAATCCAGCTGGCTTAGTACTTTTCAGTTGTCTGTTTTGGTTTATCCTGTAGCAGTGGAATGTATTCTGATAGGCTTATCCATTCTCCTTCTTTGCCTTTTCTCTCATAAGCTTAAACCACAAGAATCTGAGTTCTTGGCTGCCAATTCCAATGCTGCTCTTAGTTCATTTGAGAAAGTATCAGAGAACATAGGTAAATATTTGCAATATTGCATTTATTCTAATGTCTTTACTTTAGAAAATTATGTCATGATGGTGTGTATTTACATTATGTGTTTTGATTGGATGATGTGTATTTTCATGTGTTTTAATTGGTTGAGAGGGGAAGCCATTGAAGTGTCATGTGATATTTTTCCATCCATGTTAACTAAGCATGTCATACCCTAGAGTATGTTATTTGGATACAACTCAAACAAAGAATCATATTCTCAAGAGAGAAAAACGTAGCCTTAGAAATGGGAAAACATAATGCCCAAGCTGAAAAGGTCTATAAAATCTGCTATATGATTGTTTTACTTATAAGCTTTTACTGATTTTTATTACTTATGTTTTTCAAAGGAGCTGGTGATAGTCTTCTTAAGATGGCTGGTTCTCAAGTGTCCGATGCTAGAAACTAGGATTAGAAAATTATGGAATCATAGTTGCTAACTTTGTTTGCTTGATAATCATCAATTTTGATATTTCTATGTATGTAATATATACAGTATGAGTGACTGTGTTGTATCTGATATACAAACTCGAGGCGTAGCTGAGAGTTTGTATATCGGATACAACACGGACACGAATACTGTAGATTGCTTATCAAACATCTAGGTTAGTTCCTTTGTGTTTCACTAAAATTTTCAAAATTAAAGTGAATCTGCCCAAGAAAATCCAAGCTAAAGTTTATGCAAATGAACACGATTCTGTATCTGATTTACAGAACTCTTCACGGTCGTGATTTCTATTGTGTTTTCCTCATGAATTATTAATGAATTTGATAATTGTACATAAAGATCTAGGGCACTACTTTTAAATATATATTTTAACCCTTTGACTTCTATGTGGGTTGGGCATCATAAGAGTGAAAGAGTTAAACATTTGCAATAAATATTGCATGTAACAAAAGAAGCGCTAGAAATGAGAAAATAATTTTGAACATATAATCAATAAGCTGCATCGTCTGTTTTGAAATGAAGACTGGTACAATTAAAAAAAAGGGAAAATTCTTTCATTTGGTTTATTTTATTAACATTTTATGAAACTTGTGTGGTGAAAGTTTAACTGCTCAGAAAATTAACCGGGGGGCCCAGGGGGGGGGGGGGGGGGGGAGCATGTGCCCCCCTACCAAATTTTTTGGGGGGGCCTGCCCCCCCCCAAAAATATTGGTTCTTAGTCATTGTTTTACGGCACATGCGTCTGCAATCAAACAAAACATTGTAATTATCACATAGCGTTAAATATAATCTTCAGTGCCCCCCCAAAGATTTTGCAGTGCCCCCCTAAAGATTTTTGCAGTGCCCCCTCAAAGATTTTTAGCTTCTGCCACCCCTGCTGCTATAAAAGTATTAGGCTGTATCTTGATACTAACCCTGCCTCCCTCCCCTCCCCTCCCCTAATGACACATTTATATAAACCAATAAACTTCTAATAGGGATATACCCTTTTCCAGTCCATTCACCTAGTATAGTAGTAGTAGTTATAGCATTTGAAAATACAGTAATTAAAGAAATGTAATATGCTATATCTACTATGGGGAATGTATTTAAAAACCAATAGATAAAAGTCAAAATTTTCTTTGAATGTATTTTTGTCTTTTTCTCTTTGAATGTGTTTTTACATTCTCATATTTTTCAAGATAAATATTAGGAAAAAACACGCGAAGTTCTGCAAGTGTAGACAGAAAACCCTCATAAAAGATGTTTGGCTGTGGGCGAGATTAATTATCATAATATATATCATTAATTTATTATGTGCGGTAGGGTGGATCACGTGATAAGTGACGTCAGACCCCATGCGCAGATAAGAAGAAGAAGGTGAAATCGAACGAGTGATCGAGTTTCGCGGCTCGAATATCGAGACTGAAATATTTACAGTTTTTTAAACTTTTAATGGTAGTTTTTTGATAATATTCGATAGACGATATGTCCCTAAGGTTCGTACTATCGATCCTTTGTATAATTGCTGTGACTTTACAGCAAGGAGAGGCAAAGAAACGCTCTAAAGGTAAGGACTTAGATATCGATGTTGTGTTTTTTACTCATCTTCACATTTGTTTGCCTTCTCTTTCCTCTGTAAAATTATAAGGGTTTTGACCATCGATTTAAGGTCCTTTTATCCTTAATGTTTTCTTCATCACCAAGGCTTATTTTTGATGAGTTAGGCATCATAAAATCTACCGATTCCATACTTGCGACATGCCGATTTTAGCTGTCGTTATGTATGTTGGTTCGTTACGCTCGAAAGACGCTTTCTAGCAAATCTATTTTGTTGTTGTTTTCCTTGGCAATTTTGTTATTTTCTGCCAGTTGCAGTCGTGTAATTGTCATGAAAGTTAAGCTATTAAGTTTTAAGAGTTTGCGCTGAAACCTAAAGTAAGCGAAAATGTAGCTGATGTGAATAAGGGTTACCCCCTTGAAAATGCTTGTCAATTCCTTAGTATATTAGTCATCGCCACTACGTTTCATCGATTATTCACCGGTTTGACTATCAAAAAGTCTTCATACGTTAGAGTTGCTTTAGAAAATTTATTTTAAGATTGGGACTTGAAGGGTTGAAACGAATTTTCGTCGCTTTTTCGCAAAAAACTGTCGACTATTGGTGGAGAAATATTGGCCACAAGTCGCGCTAAAGCAATTTGCATTCCGTGGTTCATTAATTATTGTTATTGAACTACCTCAGTACTCATTTTAGATGAATAATGTGACTATACCTCTTGTTTTTGATGTATTTTAAAGATCGAATAATGTATATAGTTGTGTTTCATTTGATATTCTAAACACCAAACATTTAGTTGCGATTTTCCAAGAAAAACAGAATATTGTTTTGTGAAGATTCGTAGTTAATTGTTTTTGACAAGCCCGCTTATTTTGTCTTTGTTTTTTTTCCGTTTGATTTTGGATTATAAATTCCTGTACTTCCCTTGCTCACAAAATACTGAAAGTTTTTCTGTGTTACGTGTTTTGTCATGATTATTGCCTTATTTTTTTATTCGGTAAATACACTTTTATCTAATTTTCATTGGAAGGAAGTACTCTAAAAGCTCATTACTTTGCGAATCACTAAAGTAGTCGCTTCCATGTAGGAAAACTGATGAAGTTTACATATATTAGGTGTGATATTTTCGATTTTTTGCTTCAAGGTTTTTATTATTGTTTTATCAAATTATTGATGTTGAGCATTGGTTCAGAAGGGCTCACTAAATATTTTGTAGTTTACTGCATATCATTTTTTATTTTTTGAGAAAGACAATATTTATGGCGCAAAAGAAATAATAACAAAAGTTAATATTCCCCTAGGGCTTCAAGATTTATATTAGTGGTTACAAACAGAATATAATCAACAATTTTCATATTAGTAACTTTGGTCCAGGCTTGTAACAGCTGATTCCAAACCATTTTAGCTACAAAAAGGGGGGGGGGAATTCTTGTGATATATTTTTGTTGTAGGTTGTGGTATAACCTTGAGACATTTATTAAGTAGTTAGTATCATGAATATGTTTCATATCTAAGATAGAAAGCATCATCACAGTTGATTGCTGTATTTTAAAGCATGCATATGGTCAATGAAATTTATAGATCCATAATTTTGGTCGTTAACACCAACCACCAGCTAGTAACAGTGGTCTCATACAGAGATGAGATTCTAATTAACTCTTTTCTTACAGACTAGACAATAATGGTAATATTAAGACAAATGCTAGACATACATCTTCATATAATATTTATTTTTATTGATCTTCACTGTGTGAAATGTTGTTTTTTTCTGAAATATTTATGATTTGCTGGTTTCCCTTCTTTAGATCAAAGCCAGCAGTTGGCTCATGTTCCTAAATTACTTTTTTGTGTTACACTAAATATAATTAAAGACAGATTTAAGGACACCTACTGTAAACCAGTAGTCATGGCAACCCAGTTTTAATGCATCTTGTTTTGTTTTGCAGAACCTTTGCAGTTTGTACAGTTGGAGTATGCAAAAGCACTAAGTGAATATCACAGAACTAATGCCACAGTATTGCATGTGCGTGCAACTGGGGGTGATGGCAAGATATCTTACACCATTGAAGAAAAGGGATCTCCATTCCATATAGATGACAAGGGACATATCTGGCTTATCAAACCCTTGAACACTGACGAAAACAAGTTGTGTCAACTAACAATCAAAGCAACTTCTTCAAAATCCAATGAGGTTGCTTATGCCAAAGTGCGCTTTGATATTATGAACATGAACAAGCACTCTCCTCAGTTTGAGGATAGTAATTACATTTGCGCTGTTACTGAAAACACAAGAAAGGCAAGTATTCTTCCTCCTATTCGTATCCGTGATGAGGATCACAGTGATGCAGGAAAGCTGAAACGCATTGAAATAGTTGAGCAAGAAATACCATTTGTGTTTAATGTGACTAAAGATGGTGCTGTGGAGGTGATGGCAACAAGAGACCTTGATGCAGAGAAGGAGACCTGGTTTGCATTTGATATCAAAGCTTGGGATGGCGGAGATCCATCCCACTCATCCCAGCCAGCTTCAGTCAAGTGTAGAGTTGTAGATGCAAATGAATTTGCTCCAGAATTCACAAGTGATTATTACTCTCATGTGGTGGAACGTGGAAGGACATATAAAAAGATCTTGCAGGTAAATTTCTAGTAATGATAGCAAAAATTAGTATAGGAAATCGCACCATCTCGAGTACAATTTGGAAATTAATAGACACGAGTAATGTTTTGAAAGTTCTTGTAATTGCACAAGCCTTTAGGCGAGTGCAATTAAAGAACTTTCAAAACATTACGAGTGTCTATTAATTCCAAATTGTACGAGAAGATCATGCGATTTTTTGTTTATAGTTCACTCAACAAAATTTCAGTAAAAAATGCGAAGCGACGCCTTTCATCTTTGTCTATTTGGCGGCCGATTTCAGTCCATCACGCAACTGAAATGCATAAAAAAGATTAGTTCTTATTAGTTTTTATGCCTTTTTATTTTTTTTGTCGCAGTTAACATTGTTTTGGCCGTGTTTCGATAGCGAATTAATTCGGTACTACTCCTACGGAGTACAATTAACGCTATAATTGTACTCCTCTCGACCAATCAGAGTCGAGTAATTTTGTTGAGTGTACTATAAGTGAGCTTATGGTTTATTTAGAAATAAATTGAAATATTGTTTCTTATTTGTGAAGTTTACCCTCATACTTTATTGCATGAAATCATTAGACATATTTGTTATCTTCAGGTAAATGCTGAGGACAAGGACATTGGGGATGAATTTGGTTCTATCTGTAAGTACATCATTAAGACACTGGATGTGCCCTTCAAGATAAGTAAAGATGGTGTGCTGAGCTTAGACAAGCCACTTGGACCTGAGGCTCCAAACTACTGTGCCTTTGAAGTTGCTGCCATTGATTGTGGCGGGAAGATGTCAACCAAAAGTGCCCATGTTAGAATTAACATTAGAGATTCCTGTGAACTTGGTAAGAAATGTCTTGATAGATTGTGTTTACATGAATTTATAGGGTTAACTCTTTAATTAATCAATTTGATTGGTTTGAATAAGAAACATGGTACTAACACAAAATATACACAAGTTGGTAAGATATGAGGTATCAATAAAGTACGTTCTAACAGCGTAAAATGAGGCAGTGGAATCCAATTTATTTGTATTCCAATAAAATAATTTCTGTTCAAGTGATAATACAGTAATAATTGTTGTTGGTATTAGTGGCCTTGCTCAAGTGGAAGCCATGTTGACTGAAACAATAGATTTTGCCACCCTTAGCCTTGCAATTCAATTGCTTGAGAATAAATTTATAGGGGTTAAACAAGGGTTTTTATTGTCATGAGAATAGACATGGCTGCAGCATAATGAAGGCCCATATTACTGCAGAACATATCAATCTGGTGTTTACTTTGTCAAACTAATTTCCATCCTGGTTGTTTGTTTGCAGGTGTTGAAGGCCCATCCATGCCAACCATCATTATTCCACAGTGCATTGGCAAAGCAAATGTAGCACCTGACATCCAGCTAAACAAATGTTCAAAGAAGATGGCTCAGGCAAATTTCTCTGCCCTCATTCAACTGGAGACAAATGCTGGTAAAGGTTGTGACCGCCAGCACTATGAAGCATCTGGTTTGTACAAGCTGTGTGGTGCTAGTGGCATCATTGACATTCTACCTAAACCTCAAAAGAACCAAGACTGGACAAAACATCTGCCAACTGAGGAAGGTAAGACACATTTTAATAGTTTTACTGTATTTGCTTTCATAATGAAAAATATTAGGGACCATTTTTGGAGGAGGGGGAGGGGAGGGGAAGTGGGATTTGTATCTCCCCCCCCCCGATAAAAAATGTTTTGTCCCTAACTCATGCAAATGTGGACAAATTTATCACTAAACGTTTTCAGATATCAAATGTTTGTTTTTCTTATCATTGATGTTATGGCTTATTTTCTAGATGATAACACCTTTGTATTTGATGGCAAGACTGTGGCTGACATACCTGATAAAGTGATCCCTGAAGACTTAGGTGAACAGTTCACAATGAGTACCTGGATAAAAACCACAGCACAAAAAGGAAAGCAAATTATTGTTGCTAAAACAGACAAGAAAACACACAACAGAATGCACTTTGCAATCCTCAAGAACAGGAACCGTCTAGTCGTAGTTCATCGTTTGGAGGCTAACCGTGGCAGCAGAGATGACTACTGCAAGTCTGATTTCCACTACAAACCAAAGATCTTTGACATGAAGTGGCATCATTTGACTGTGGTTGTCGATGGCTGTCATGTTAAGTTGTTTGTGGATGGACAAGCTGAACCATCTTTTGTCACAGATTCCAACTATCGTATGCACAACTCACATATTCCAACACGGCTGGTAGTAGGGGCACATTGGCTTGGCAAAGAGAATTCATACACCCAGTTCTTCAATGGATCTCTGTCTGGTTTGAGTATTAGACCCAAAAAGACAACATCTGAGCAAGTAAGTATACTTATCACTTGTATTATATGTGGCCAAAATATGTAATTAAGGTGAAGTTAAAAGTAGTCTTTCTTACAGCAGTGTGCAGATCGTTGTGAATCTATTCCATTTTTGTGTGCTCTATTTGTTGTGCTTTTTGTTTGAGTTTAACCTTGGATTTTTTGTTGATAAATGAACGCAAACAATAATATTTCATTTACAGACTATTCGCTGCATGTTTGGTTGTCGTGAACACATCAATATCAATACTCCCTTACCTAAAGGATTCAAGTCTGAGTTGGTTGGTGCAAACACCATGAAAGTTTATGGCAGAGGAAAACCACAAGAGTTTGAAACCATCCTGCAAAATATTGAGTATCAGAATGAGCTGTTTACACCAACACTGGGAGTGCGCAAGGTTAAGATTCTACCAATGCAAGAAAACAAGGCCTTGCAGCCAATCACAGTCACTATTCGCATTGAGAGGAACGATAAACCTGTCATCACTGTGAAGGGCTGTGCTGATAATGCTGTAGAGTTGAAGCACCTCAAGGAGATTGGGGTTCCTGTGTGTAGTACCTTGACTATTGATTACAAGGGCTGCCAACCTTCAGATTCTCCTGTCAATAATGTAAAACTCTTGGATCAGGCAGTAGTCAAAGTCACTCCTCCATTCACTAAGAGTGAGTCATTCAACTTCCCTAAGCAGCCCAATGGAGGATCGACCATTGATGATCTGGAGCTTAAGGCTTTCATGAATGAAGATGGCATCATCATTAGAGGCATTGCAAACTACAAGACATATGAAGAAGTGCTCAGAGAGATGTTTTATGTCAACCCAAATGCATCCGAGTACCTGCATCATACATTCACAGTAAGTATATTAGCTACACATGACGTCAAACCTGCAGAGTTCCAAGATCACCTCTGTGCAGTAATACCCACAGGTAGCCCAAGAGGACAGAAAAGTGCATCCTTGTTCCAAGTACCCCCTCCTTTTGTACTGAAAAGTGTTTGTATATGATATTGTAATGTTTACATATATTTTTGTTTTTGTAGATCTCTGTGTCGGATCAGAATGGTAGATTCAAGAGTGATAAAGAGAGACTGGAATTGTCCATTCTCCATAGGGCAAGGGAATTGCGACCATTTAACCTTGAAGCAATCAAAGAAACACTGAGTGCAGAAGAATTACCAGGTGCAGTGTCTGTCAAAGATAAGGCTGTATCCAAGACAAGCTCCATGTCTACTGGTATCATGGCTGTTATCATTATCTGCAGCGCATCAGTCTTTATTGTTTTGGTGATATTTGGAGTCTATCGACTTAGAAAGTGAGTATACTGTACATAGTATAAGTATAGCAAAAGTATATGGGAGTCAAAGCATTTTCAGTGAATTTTGTTTGTGTAGTAATTAATATTGATATTGATTGCAGCTGCATTAGAGCATGTACCAATGTGTGTTTGATATCCTCAGGTCAGCAAAGACACTTCAAGTAGATGCAACTGCAGCAGAGAAAGAAGAGATGTACTGGGATGACACAGGTCTGAGTGGAGTACGTATAACTGTTAACCCACTGCAGAAGTTCCAGGAACTAGACCTGAATGAAGATAAGGATTCTGAGCATGGTCAAAGTGATGATGAAGATCACCAAGAGGCTAAGCAGAGCTTGGAATGGGATGAGGGAGCCATTTAAACCCTTGGGGTTTAGGGTTAGGGTCAGATATTTGTCTGTTTGCTCAAACTTTATAATTGAGTTTTTTTTTTCCCCCCCCCCCCCCCCCCCAAAGTAACTATTCCTTTTTGTTTATTGTTCTTTGTTTTATGATTTGGCAAGTTTATGTTTAATAGTAAGAATGTTAATGTTTAGTGTATCTTGTTGCTTTTGTAAGGTGGAGTTTTCTTGATGTTAGTTTTTGTTTACTAGTCATATTTTTAGTTGTCAAGTTTCTTCTAAAGTTTGAGTAGAGCAGGGAAGTTGAGCTAAGAACAGGAGATATTTTATGCATACACTATACCATACACTTAATTAACTAAGCTTAGCAAACTAGAACATTTTGTATTTGTTCCAGGATGACAAAGTGTGTTCTATACTGTGATTTATTAGCGGGGAGGGTTGTATCATCTTGAGTTAATGCAGCCTGAATCTTAGCTGAATGTTTCCTTGGTCACAGTATGCACCAAGTGACAAGCATACTGCTTATCAACAGCTTAATATACTGTTTGAGTTGATCACATTAGCTGGGAGAGAGATGATACCCACTGTTTGTAGATCTTACAGTACTGCTACTGCCATGATCATCATTAGGTTAAGGCATTCTTTGTGTCACTGGTTATGTATAATATTTATGAGTACATAGTTGTTTTGTAGATTATTATTCTAGTATTGTTATTTTATATTTAAATTTTTTTATTAAGAGTTACATTACTTTAATCATTTTTTATTTCTATATCATATATCATTGATCATTTCTAATTACTATTGATAATGCATACTAACTAATCACATTCAGAAATACAGTTTTTAAGGTTGATGGGTGATGTTTACATGCCACTATAAGCATGCCACTTCCATTAGTGTTTTTGTCACAACGTTGCAGGTTTGCTCATAATCAGATTGAAAAACGAACTTCAAAACTAGCTTGTCTCTGAACTGACAGGCACTTGATTACTGCCTTGTTAACTTAAACACAACAATTTAATTTGGTAAAGTCAAATTGATGTCTAAATGTTAGAACACTCAAATATGAACCTATGACAACTACAGTCCACAAGACAAATTATCCATGTAGGATTCACATCATCTACTGTGAATCAAGTACCGTGTAGTTTGACCCATTCTGTTAATCATGCACATATTTAACCATCATGATGAAATAAGACTGTTTTTAGACAATTGTAGGTTTTAATACCTTTAATTAAGATAAGCAACAATGACAGTTGTATTGCTACATTGTGCACTTGATGTTATTAACTATACCTTAAAATGATAACTGAACCATTAATTGCTGGAGGTTTTGCATGGCCATGTGACAACCGCCATGTTAGATGAGCTGAGAGTAAAGTAATTTTATTTTACTTCCATATAATATGGAGGCCAGCACATGACCAGCCAATACCTTATTGTATTGTGGGATGTATCTAGCAAGCATGATTTGTGATTAAAAAGACTGTAAGGTCAACTTGTTTGTGTCTTGGTTCTTAATGTGTCAACCCCTGGGCCTGGTTGTACGAACAGTCTAAAACCTCTATATTGTGATGGTCAAGATTTGAAGGCTCTATTGCTCTTTATTTCTCAATTGACATGGTTTTCTTTGTTATTCACAAGGCTTTATTTTTGTTATAACCCTCATAAATGCGAGGTCAATATATAGTTCGTTATTAACCCAGTTAATAACTATATATAGACTTTGCATTTATAATGAGCAACATTTTGATAGAAAACCTTCTCAATTGATAAATGAAATAATTACCTTGACCGTCGGCAATAAGCCTATACATCCCTCGGGATGCATTTGGCTTATTGCCTCCATTCTTGGTAATAAAATCTTACTTCCAATTCTCTAGAAAAATAAGTACCTATTCCAATAAATATCATACCAGTATTATAAACATTAAATAAATATTCAACATAAATACCAAGACTTTGAAGAGCAGACATTGGCCGTTTCTATGTTTATATAGAGTTTTGGAAAATGGCCAGTCAAATGTACCTCCTCATGCCAGTTGGACTCTTGACTCATCACTGGCTATTGTTCAGTCATACATTTAGACTTCTGCTGTTGTATGCTTATGGAAAGCAAGGGAGGAACGTTACTAGAAACCAGTAAAATCCTTGCACCACAAGCAACCCATCCTATGATCTATGCAAACTTGCTACCTCTACATGGCCTAATTATTGTCTAGATAGTAAAGAGATGTTGCATCATTACTTAATGGCAGCCATGTTAGATGGCAGGAACAATACAATCTTTTTACAGTGAGAAAATTCAATTCCCAAAAATAAATTGATTTTATTGTTCTGCCATCTAACATGACCACCTTGCATGTGATGGTGCAAAACCTCTATCGTTTTTATATAATTCCCTCAATGAAATCTAATCTTTCTGCTCACAGAGTTTTTCATACCTTTTCTGAGGTTCCTCGATTCTTCCACCTCCCAACCATCTAAGAAAATCCTCCAAAGGGCAAAGTTCACCATTTTCAAAAAGGTTTTTTTTACAAAATTTAAGATTTGAAGTCACAGTTTCTCCATTATAAAGAACTCTGATGTAACCTCTTTGATTTTTCTTGGTTTCATTTATAACACCGGTTTTTTTCCAAAATTCAAAGATGAGCCTGGAAGCGTAAGGTATCCACCTTTGTTCAAATATCCCTAGTGACATAAGTGCAGGAATGATTGAGATTTCATGACCACCATATATAGCAAATTTAACAGGTGTCTTGGAAGAAGCTTTATCAACCATTCTAGAGGCAATCTGAGACATCACAGGCAGAGATATCATATCTGCCACTTGGCTGTAGTTGTGAGAAAAAGCCCAATCTGCATATGAAATCAGTTTGAATGCTGTTGCTTGTGGAATACATCCTCCTACAGTACATGGTGAAGGTAATCCATGACAAATATGGACTAGACAAGCATCTGCAAGACTGAAACATAAGGGATTGGTCAGAAAATAAATGAGGAGGGTGAGAAGAGAAGTTGAATCTTTGTGTCACTACATGATGAGTATAGTGTGTGATAGTAAAGTAAAGTGCAGGGTCGAAGGGAAATGAAGGACCAGTATAGAGAATGGTACAAGATCATGCAGTACTTGTGACTTACCCAATAACATTTTTAATTGATTCTCTAGGAGCCATCAATAGATTGGACATTTCCAACATTAAAGGCTCCATTGCAGCACTACCTGATTGATATTCTTTAGACTGTTTTGTTCTTTCCATTAGTTTTTCATAAGCTGGACAGGGAGATACTGTACCATCATCATTGTCCCTGAAAAACCTATCTTGAGATATACTAATGGCAATGTGACCTATAAAATGGAAGAGAATATTTCTCTCTAAGGGTATAATACAACTACTATGATGGTGACAAGGTTACATTTAGCATTCAGCAGCAAATATATATGTTGCCAAGATATGGTAGAGACTAGATAAACTAGTTGACCGTGTCTGTGTTTGTTTGCCTGTTGCCAAGGTCTTGATGAAGAACATGTCAAGATCTTGACATGATCTTGCCAGGATCTTGTCAAGAACTTGCAAGTACAAATTCAAATGGAAACAAAACAAGATCTTGCAAAAAAGATCTTGTCAAGTTCTTGTTAAGATCTTGCCATGATCTTGAACACATCAAGATCTTGGATCCCTAAGATCTTACATGATCTTGACAAGATGTTTAACCTGGGCGTCCTTTGGATTTTATTAGTCCATAGTATTAGGGACCAACCTAGCTGTCTGATGTCCAATAAACCAATGGAAAGGCCATTAGTTACTAATAATCTATAATAATATCTACCTTTTTTAATGGACTTTTCTCCCAGAAATCCATACAATAATGCAGCTGCAGATTGTAGTGTCCTGTCAGTATTTGTTGACCTTGCATATACATGATTGTTATTGATTCCATTTTCAATCAGTTTACTGTATGCTGTTTTGAAGTGCCGCCCAATATGAAAGAGTTGTTGGAAACCTTTCTTTGTCAGTTGCCCATCATATTGACAAATCTCTGATCTTGTTACTAGATTATGAGGAACAACTTTGGAAGACATTCTTCTAACAATGATGTCCTCTATGACATTAAGATAACCATCAAATAGCTTCTTGACTGTGTCATTAAGTGGTGTCATTGAACAATCCAAATCTCTTATTTCCATTCCTTGTATTTTGCTAAAAGGTGCCCTATCTCCATGTCGTAGTAATACCTGGACCATCTCTAGCTGGAAATCACCATCTCTACCAGGAATAGATCCTTCAGCGCCATTTGAATTTACTGGAAAGTTGCAGTATTTTTGCACAGATCTTCTATCAACTGGAAGTACACTGATATATATTCTCTTACTCAGATTAAAATAACCTAGAAAAAAAGAGATCCAACAATTCATAGGCTGACAACTAGAAGGGATAAAATATTTCTATAGCAATTGATATCTTTGACTTTAAGTGAGTTAACTCAATTTTCATATTGATTTGTTTGAAGACAATGATTGGGATTCCTGTGGTTTGTTTACGTGGCCACAATAGAAGTGCAGTTATGCTAAAGTAAAGAGCTATTCAATCATGTAATACGAATACAGTGTTAAAAACTTACCAAAATAAACCAATAGTATAAAGATAAAAGCTATAGCAACCAGAAGCTGCTGCTGTTTGGTTAGTGTGGCGAATCTAGCCCTAGTAATTCTAATGTAACTACAAACCATCCTACGAACACAAACTACTGTACTAGGAATCATCAGTGCTAGATTATAAAAAGCTACATTATAAATATACTAGTTTTTCAAGTTCTAAAAGTTTTGAGAGCACAATTTGAGGAGATTCAGCATCGTTTAGTCAAGTGTTTAGTCAAGTGTTTAGTCACGCTCCGTTAGGACATGAAATGCTCTTCCCAGAATGCTTTGCGAGCAAGCGTGTATTTCACCCCTTGCGCCCGCGATGACCGCAAAGCGACATCGTTTTCATACACATTGTTAGTATTTGGTGGGGGATGGGGGGGG
>NW_022259071.1:145732-236554 GCF_009602425.1 Actinia tenebrosa | reverse complement strand
GGGGGGGGGGAGAGGGAATATTTGGAGTCTTAAAAGCGATGCTTCTCATAACACTTTTCTCGTTCTAAGATCGCATACTGGATTTCCTGGCGGATAGAACAGCTTCGAAACGTCAAGCGCTAGTTCTGTTAGTACAGCGTGCTGCAGAAAATACGAAACAGCTGATGTGAAATACCCTATTAAGATGTGGCATAATGCGCATTCTCGAATATTAATTATAGCTAGAGTTTGCAAAGTAGAGGTGGAGGTGGGGATTTCAGGATAGATATCTTGTCAGCTTCGAGGATTTACGGCAAGGGATTTCAATATTTTTTAATATGCCGGTCTTCCAAAAACCTGTTGCTGATACAGGAACTTCTCCTCCACGACGTGCAAATCAGTGTCCTGTTGCCTCAAACAGTGCCACTCAGTACCAATGGACTGATCGGGCTTAACGAAGGAATTAACAATGATGATAAAAAATGTTTTAGATCCGTCCATTGGTACTGAGTTGCACTGTTTGCATATGTTACTCCTTCGTTCCTGACTGATGACAAGATAGAATCACAATCAAACTTCAACTTACAGGTAAGTCTCGTTTAATCTCACTGAACCAGTGAACACGAATGAGAATAAATGACTTACTAGTAAAACTCCGCAATGAAAGTCTACCACGTGGAATTGAAGGTCGCCAACTTTATTCAATGATGGAATTAGCTCATTAGCTCAAGATATAAATTTTTGGCCACATCCTTAAAGAACATGCATATTCGATTCCACAATAACAATTCCTGCATGTGATTTCGCATATGAAGCTATCGACACGTCATCCAATCCATATATGGGAAGAATTGCGCAATTTTCGCATTTTCTGACACGAGAAAATACGGAGAAACGCCACGCATTTTATGATTGGGCTACCACAGGTATCATAGTAACAACACACCCGCCCAGCTATGCACTATGAAACACAACCCCAAATTACACTAGTAACTTGCTTAAATTCACCCTTTTGACACGCTACACTGGTACTAAGTAATAATGAGTCTTTTAGACTCCACCCCTTAAAGAATGACATGCGTAAAAATGATCGATTAAATGGGACAAATGAACACTAAGTACTGCAATGTACTAAGTACGATTAGATGTGACAAGCTCTTGTCTGTTGTACAATTATCTTTACCGGTTCACGAAGATTCAGTCTCACTCGTATTGCCACAGACATTCAATTGTAAATTTGATTCCATCACAAATCGCATTGCTTATATAATTCCTATCTATTAGTATCAGTATTCTCTTGTTCATCTTAGTATTTATCCATCTTGCCTACTCTTTCTTTTGGCACGACGAGAAACGTCGGTATTCACACCATTCTTTCTGGTATCTTAACCTTTGCCTTCTCCATTGTACAATACGATGAAGTCACCTTTGTTTTCCAAGGGAAAAACTGGTCGTCCCTTTTTTGCCTTCTCAAAGATTTCTAAAGCTATTCCTAAAATAAAGTATCGAAAAGCACCAGACGTTAGTGATATCATCAACACTATCACACGTCCACGTCCACCAGCTTTTCATTTGTATCAATGGAAAGAGTGAGTATCAGGAGATTGGTTGTACTTACTCACTGTACTGTCCACCATAGTTGGAATAACGTCTTTGAGAACCTGACAGTTGGTATTCAGTGATGGGTTGACATTGACTTCGATCAACCAAACCTGTTTAGAAACACAACATGTCTTACTGACAGATACTAGGTACACACGAAGCCCAAACAATGCTCTAGCGTGATGTATTTTTTTACCTTGAAGTTCTCGTCTATCATGAAGTCAAATCCAAGAAGATCAAAGAATCCACTTCTTCGATGCAACTTCTTCCGAACACTGTGAAAACATGTCAGCATGATTTGTTGCATTCGTTTCTATAAAATGAAAGATAGCCAGATAAGAGAAGTCAAAGCTTGAAGTATAGGTCATATAGTCTAGAGTAGATGTCTACTCACAGTAAAAGTCGTGAACATCCAGTTCTTTGCTAATCCCTTTTCTTTTGTGTGGTGTTCGTCGATATAGGACTGTAATCGCTCAAACGACCAAACAGTCTCTTCTTTCATGCTTGAATATGAAGGATGTTTCTTCTGGATGTACTACACAATATGGAATAAGGGAAACAGACAAACTCTTCAGAATATAAAATATTTCTCACAACGAATTGCGTAATCGTTGGTGAGATGCTCCAAAATTTGCGCACCTGCAAATCACGACGTGCGCAGCAACTCAGAACATTGCCGAACAATACTTCACATAGACTGGACAACAGTACAATGGTGTTCTGGAGATAACGAAAGGAATCAATTTGGGAAAAACTACAAGACTTTCTTATGGTAAAAATGAGAGATCGTTGAGTATGGCTACCTGATTGGTCAGATGAGCAAGTAAAATCGAATTCCCAGCCTCTTCAGAGTAAGGTGAATACGGTACACAAGAAAGACGTATGTACCCCTGATGGTAAAGGACCACATAGGGATTGGTACTGGCGATGAACATGTAGGCTCTGATGTCAAACTTGTGATTATTCAAGAGAAGAGGATTCATTATATACCTGCAATAGGATCAGCGAAAAAGGTTTTTCAGTTCAACATCAGGAAACATCACACAATAAATGGGTGCGTTTTTTCTAAATAAAAGTCCTTCGTAAAGCGGCACTCTTGACTAACCAAAAACTAAAAGCCAAGGAGATTCCACAAGCACGCGCGCTAAAATCAAACATGGTAAGGGTCCCTTAATGCGTATCGCGTTTCGTTTCGCGAGTCGCAAGACATTTTTACCTCTGAATGATTCGACCCGGTGATGGTCTAACTTGACTGCTACGCCGTCCATTACTGTTAGTATTTTGATATTGATCGTTAAGATGCAGTTTATCCCGCAGTTGTGCAGAGCTGTTGATCATGTAAATACCCTTGCCTTGATTCTGTCCAATAGGCTTACAAATCCAGACTTCTCCTTCTGCAAAGACAATTCAAGCAAATGATGTTATTATTTGAAGGACGTCTCAGGTGGCGCCAACACCAAACATTTCTCCATGTACTAATTGTATCACTCATCTCATCTCCAAGCTGCGTAACCTACCTTTGTAAACTTCATTAAGGAACTTCTGTTTTTCAGTAGTGTTTGTTAGTCTTATTGTTTCCGGTACGAAGTCACTTAGTTGAATGCGTTGCCTGAAATAAATACAAAGATGATTACATCATCATACAAAATTGACATCTCGGACCTATGGGGACTGGGCCAGTGAGGATTCAGTTCAGTAGTTTTTGGGGAGGAGAGGTAATGGGAGGGGACCAACACGTGGTTTAGTCAACTGACATGGGTCTTCATCGAGGAAAGTATTCGGGCAGATTGGTCATTTTGATTTTGTCATTATAACATTCACTTACTTCGATCCTATTTTATCCAATACTCTTTCATATTCTTGTAAGCTGCACAGTAACCCAAGCTTGGTTGTAAGAACACCAATATTGGAAATGTGGTTAACGAGCTGGTTACCTGAAAAAAGAAAGATTACGTTGATACATTAACAATGGTGCTTGACGCCAGCCTTTTGTTAGAACATCGACGTGTTGTCCTTACCTTCTCTAAAGTTGCTGTAGTCAATTTGACTCTTGCACTCAACCCATTTTAGTTTGAAGGATTCATCGTATCGGTCTTCAAGCTTTCGCCAACCCAACGACTGCAAGGTTGATTCAACCCTAGAAAAGAAACACATTCAATCAATTGGTGTTCATTGGCGTCAACACTCCTTTCTACGAGGAGTAGAAATTTTCACGATATTGCTATTTGTCATCAGATAAAAATGGTGCAACGTTGCTTATAATCGTCTTCATATATCATACAAGGGGAATCCTATATCTACGTGACATTACTGTAATAACACTGTTCTCATAGTGTCTTCTTACATGAAGCTTCCATTCCCAGGACTGACGTAGTAAGCAGGCTGTCGTCCCGAGTGACACAAGCGCGACTTGACACCATCTCTTACAGGTTTTGGCGGGCTATCTTTTCCTTTCTTTTTACCGTTACTGTTGTCACGCGTAGGGGATCCGTTTGAACCTTTAAAATCAATAGTCTTTTTGTTAGAATTTAACTTTAGGGTTATAGCAATATTTTTCGCATAGGTTCGTTGTGCAGAGGGTTGTGAGATCCATGGCCGGATAAAGAAAAGTATGAAGTAAAAGAGAAGAATGAATGCAAGGCCATGGTATACCATACAATGAACAAACAATTTGCGCAAACCAAGTCTTACCTTCATTGGGACTATCTTTAGACGGAGAGGATGACCCACTATTGCCATTTGATTCTACTTTCTCAATGGGACAAGTGGAAATATTCTTTTCCACTTCTCTGCGGCATTCAGGCAATGCAATGACCTCAAAACATTCTAAAGAACTTGTAAGATCATTGGAACTCGTTTCTTCTAGATTAATCGTTCCATTCTCTTGTTTTTTGCCTAGGTTGTGAATACAGTTAAGATATATTGGACAACATTCTGGACAGGAACAGTTTGTTTTGTCATAATCAAATAATTGTTTGTGTAATTGTTCATGATCAAAATCACACAAGTCGCGATCAGAAGCCTCCTCTCGTCTTGAAGTAGATTCAAACTCCTTCTTAGCATTTTCTTCATACATTAGACATTGATGCTCAATTGTAATATTGAGAGAATCTTCTATTCTCTTGCAGCTTATTGTTGAGGTTTCATCTTTTGGATTCTGCTCATCTTTACTAATCCGCACAGAAGGTGAGGGTTCATTTTGCTCTTCATGGCTCAACAAATCATCTGTTTGCTGTTGTTCACCAGTAGATCCCTCTTCTTCCTCAGCTGCCTGGCATTGATCTTCTTCATCTTCAGCAAAAATAGATTTCTTGCCCGGATCATACACAGATGACCTCCATGGATGCTCTGGACAAAAGCTTTTACAAATCCCCATCAGCCAAGTATCGATGGATTTAAAGTGGTATTTCATATTGTAGTAGCTTTTTGACACAAACTTGTAAGAGTCAAATACTTGTACCCTAAAATAGGAACACAGTACTGTGAAATTTTTCTCATTTATCATACCAAAAACTTGAAGAACTTGGGTTAACTTTTTCTTAATTCCTAAATAAATAAGACCATTCTGGTAAAGATGGAGCTCAAAGCAAGGGAAATACTTACACTCCTTTCTGCCATCTGGCACCAATAGTCTTTTCACCCTCACCAAGCCAGATCTCCACATGAACCATGTCATGACGCTGTCTTTTCCCTGAAAAATAAATCAGTAAAAAAATAAAACTAGTATCTGGTGTACTATGGGATACCTGTGTTACATTTATCCACAGGGAACCCAATGATTTGTAAATGTAGGGAATCTCTTTTTGCAACCATTTAAATATTATTTGAACTTTTCCATGAACCCTCTTCCATAAAGGATAATGATTAAGTGCCTCTGGTACATTTAAAACAGTGGGACTGTGTTGGAATGACTTACATTTTTTGCCAGGTTTTTCATAATAAGTTGCTGATATGAAAACCAAATCACCAGGTTTCATGTCGACTTGTTCTTTGATATCCCCAGGCAGTGTGTCATACTGAAGAACAAAGAGTGCTAAGCATGATCATAATGAACAGATGCATGTATTATTTTCCCAACTTACAGTACTTTGAAAACTATTAAGCAATATGCTGCCTGCCTGTTTGCCTTAATATTGGTGCACACATTTTGATGGGTTCCAAGGTCAATTATTTACTATCGTAAATATCTACATTCTTTTCTTTTCTCAATTACCATGTATGCCTGATTGCCACCTCCAACAACAAAGCCAAATTCTTCCTTCAGATCCAGCAACACTCGACGAATGAGACCACAGCAGTCAAGAAACAGTGGAGCATTATAATATGGTGCTGCAAATCATATCAGTAGGTTTAATTACAATAAAACATTATTATGATAGACAACCTGTATGGCCACGATATGAACACTCTGATGGGTGTGTCTTTGGGTGGGATGTCTAGAACAGGAAACTCATTATGATTATGTTGACATTACATTATTGCAGCAGACGCAGGAGCAGTTGCAGAACCAGGAGAGTCTTTAAGGTGGGGTGACTGTTAGCTAGAAAGCCACTTCCTTTTTAGATTTACCTCATTTTTTCTATTTTTCCTCTCTCATAAATAGGGGTGGGTGGCAAAAAGCCAGCCACCCAATTTACCCATGGGTCTGCCCTTGGGAGTCAACTGTTACTTACAATTTTCGTCATGATATCTCTTGGCATAAGGAACCCCAAAGTATTTCTTTAGTCCTTCAAGAAAAGTTTGTCTCAGTCCATTCATCCTATTCACATCCTGTCGCTGTGTCAACGCTCTCTCTTCCATGATTCTTGCCACTTTCATTTCACGCTATAAAGAAATAGTTAAACTTTAGCATAACTAATCCTAGTATATATCAGTACTTTATTATACACTGTTTACAATCCAGATTCTAAAATATTCATAAGAATGATGATTTTAGCACCTTAGGTTGATATAATCACGCAAACACCGTTGTTTGAACAATTAATTTACATTACCTGTGAAGCCAGAAGAATATATATTCACAATTCTACTTGTATTCTGTATAATATTGAACTAAAATGATCGTAGAATACATGAATTGTACTCGATAGTTTTGAACAACTGTTGAACCGATAAAGAGATTGATGATAACTACAACACTAATTAACTACAAGGTTTTCGCATCTTAAACTTTCTTTGTGTTTAAAACCAAGAGTTTCCATACCTGTCTGCTTTTTCGAAACTTTTCAAATGCTTCTTGAAGGTTTTCTGCCTTCTGCTTTGTATTCACGTTCGGGATTTCAATCAAAAAGGTTCTGTTTTGATTTGCCATCTTGTTGAAGGTTTTGTGTTGTACAGGACTAACGATCGAACAAGCCATCTAAAAACCTTGTTTCTTTTCTAACAATACAGAACTCAAATCATAAGACAGCTCTTGATGATATTCTATCATTAATCCTTCCTGAGAAATGGCCCAACGGTTTGCTGCATGTCCGATGTAAACAATCTTGGTGGTTTAGCAACAAGAATCATTCAATCCTAACGCCACCCCACAGGGGGATCAATTACGATTCTGCCAAGAGCTCTAACTTCCGGTTATATGATTTTCGTTTAAAAATCGAACATATCGCTCTGGATTTTTTAAAAAGAACTATGAAAAATGATATTCGAAAGAAAAATAAAACCCATAAAAGTGTTAAATAGCAGGCGAGGAAATTGATTACCAATCGATCTGTAATGAATTAACATGCGTCGGTCACGTGCTTTTCTCAAATGTGATTGGTCGCCAGGTTGCGTATCGAGGGTTATTTAAAAATTTAAAATTTCGAAGCTTTGATCGTTCGTGTTCAGTTAATCTTTGGCCTCGTGTAGCTACTAAGTCGTTGTATGGTCTGTTTTCAGCTCGCAAAGATTGTAAAATGGGAGGTTTAGAGAGTAAGAGATGGATAGAACTCATGCCTGAGACACCACAGAAGGAAAATGCCAAAGAAAACTTAGGACATTCACAGATTGAAGATCCACGGTCTCCGTCCATGCACCATAAACGTACTCCAATCGTTCTTCAAGAATACAAAGAATCGCCACAAAATATCGCTTTACGTGCAGAATTTTATGATCCTCGATCTCCAAGTGTGAAAGTTTCTCGAACTCCTTTAACCTTTCTCTCCAAATCTGTCGTTATTGTTGATGAAAAAGATGGTGAAGATGTCTTCGAGAGCAGAGAAAGAAGTACGTCTGACCCTCCAACTGCAAACTCAAAGCATGTGTCTGAAACTGAAGTCAACTCTCCGGGAGCTCCTCTGACTAGGAAGGACAAAGTATCTCTCCTCAAGAGCACCGCAAGTCCATGTGATTTTAAGAGAAAGAACCGATTGAGACGTCGCCAATCGTTACCACAAAAACTCTTCACAGACAAGTCTGCTACCATTCCACGTTCACCACTAGCTCAAAGAAACCATTCTCTGCCTGAAGATGGAAAAAACAGGTTCACTCTTTTGCCAAAGAAAAAGGGCTTCATCAGTGAAGATTTCAATGAAGATAAAGAAAACACACATCTGCCAATTGTACACTAATGGTATAACTCTTATGATAGTCCATTATGAATGGAGCATAAATTTATAGATTTTAAAGCTAAAACAGCTGTTAAATAGATTGTAGGTGGACAAGCATTTTCGCTGAAATGCTTGCCTAAAATTTCTGGATAAGTAAAATGCTTGGTTAAGCGTTGGCTAAATTTAAAGAGCGCTTTTTAGAAAGTTCACTATGAAATTCCTTATATTTAGATCATTGTTCCAGTTGGATTGGAATTTTCTGTTCATGGGCAGTGAACATATGCTACCATGCTATTTCAGCATGCAGCTTGCAACCTCCAAGTTCGCAGAATATTGAAAACTGCAGTAAAAGTTAATGGTTGCAATGAAAGGAGTTTGACAGTGAAATATTTATACACATGTGAGTAAGATAACTAAATAGACACTTCAGTGACAATCAAAATTATTCTGATGTTTATTCCTGTTAAGTTGACAACAACATGTTTGACAAAGGTTAACTCGAGTTAATTTGTTGGTAAAAACCTATTTTGTACATAGAAGTTAGACATGTAAATATTAAATAATATTAAAGCATTTGATTAAATTGTTTTAATGAATTACAGTGTCTCTGAACAGTTTTTTTCTATATTTGAAGTTATGTCATGTCATAAAAATCCATATTAAGGTACATTGAAAGGAGAGAAAATACAAAGATATCAGCAATGATATTCGATTGCATTGTTTTCATATTGAAGGAACATGTTGATTGAGACAACAGTTGTGACAGGGAAATTGGGCAAGACTAGGTATGTCAATCAAATAAAACATCAGAGTAGGTCCCAATGTACCTTTGCATACTATAACAATTCATTTAATTGAGAACATTGGTTCACATTAAAACTAAATGATTTATTATGATTCACCAAAATTGAACCTAAACTCATTAGAAGACGATGGCTTGAATTTCCAGCTTGTTGATGATAATGTTCCTGGTGAAGTCTAACACATAGAAAGAAAAAGCCTAAAATTAAACAAAAACATAAACCTTTGTAAAACCAAAATGCTGCAATGTATTTTACCTCTTCTCGTAAATGTGAATTTAGTGATGATTCACTGACATTTTTTTCTTGACGTGACACTCTAATGAAAACACTCTTTTGCTGATTCTTTTTCACAGAAAATACATTTATTGGCCTTTGAGATTCTATAGACAAAGAAATAATAGAATCAAAATGCAGCTGATTAGTTGTCCATTGTTTCAATCAAACGTTTTTCTAAAATTACCAGTCGAGAATTAAACTTGATAAAATGGGAGTAAAAAATTTCCAAACCTTTTGCAGGGCTTGTTTTCTTATCTTCTTCAATTTTTTTTCTGTAATCTCCAAACACTGAAAACATAATTTGCCTTTTCTTTGGCTGGAAAATTAAATTAAATGGGTAAATGAGATAAGTGAATAATGTATATTTTTGGGGAATCCAGTATTAATTATTTTACTTACAAGAGCAGTTTTAGGAGACTTTAAGCTTTTTAATATATGTTCTGTGTGTTGTGCTGTTGATTAGATCAAAGATTGAACAAATTGTCACTACTATCTGTTTTCTAGAAAACTCAGCCAAATGAACAGAAAAACTTCTCTTTACCTGTATTTTTGTCTGGTTTTTGCCTGGCTAGTCCAATCTCTAGCTGACTTATACACCAAGCCAGTTCTTCATCAAATTTTTCCTGTGGAGTCTATAAATGTGAGTTTTGTAGAGTGAACTTTTCATTTTTGATTTAAAATTGGATAATAATGATTTGATAGAAGGTTTTTTCTGCGTACTTTAGTGTCTTGAGCTTGTGTTTCTCCTGCATTAGTATCACAACACTGTAACGAAGCTTCACTCTGGTGGAGCAAACAATAGCTTAATTTCATTGACATATTTAAATATCACCTCTATAAAATTTTCTAGATCTAATTTTTCAGTTGTTTACCATAAAAGAGTAGCTACCTTTTCCCTCTGTTCTTGTTTCTTTTTCTTAGCTGCTAGCTTCTTTTTCTTGTTCTTTTTCTGTTTTGCTGTTAATGTATCGTTTTTTTCATAGCATTCTTCTTCTTCTTCTTCTTTAGCTTCTACTTCTTCTTTAGTTTCTTCTTGTTCGTCCGCCATCTTGAAATTTGTAACTTGAGATAGACTGGAACCTAGGAAACTTTTCAACCAATCACAGACCTCTAGTCTCGTCTAATCTCGATCTCCTTGTGGTTTACTTACCCTTTTTTTTGTTGTTGTTGTTGTTTATACATTGCAAACATTTAGTTTTCATCCTTCGTTAGATTCGTTTTCTATTTATTCCTCAGAGAAAATAATTTTTTTAACTCTAGGTTAAAGTTGACCAATCATAACGCTCGTTAGAAATAGTGCGCCAAGATGACGTAAGCATAAAGTTCGTTTGTTATTGTTTTGGTTCTAAATTAAAGGCGGGCCAGAAAACTTCGATCGCGTAGGAAAATAGATTTCTTTTATGGCGTTCTTGGTGGATTTCAACTACCAGATCGAGGATTTCTCTATGCCTGACAGTGATGTTTATGGTGAATGCGAAGACTGTGGCAGGATCACAGCAGAATGGCAACTAGATCAGTGTCAGTACGGGTTTTGTGGACGCTTCACTTGTCGTAGTTGTGGATTTCGTTGTGTTCACTGCAGGGATCTCAACCCAAGATCAGTAGCACTTTGTCAAGTACATTCAAATATTGCCTTTCCATTCTGTAATGATTGTAATAAACGGTATTGTGATGAATGTACAGACATCGAAGTCAAAAAGGTTAGTGTGTTTCATCACCTGTGTTCAAAGGTTATTCCTGACGAACAGCTGATCAATGTTTTGTTTACATCATTTTAATATATCGCTTATTTTTTATGGGTAGTTTCATTTTCACAGAGGCTTTTTGATGATAAAAGTCTTTAAATGATAAAAATGATAAAGGCATTGTTTTTATCCAGTAAAGATGTAGCGAAAAAGACATTTATCACGACAGATTTGGTCTTCATTAATTATTCAAACGTATAAGAACAAAGAGATTTTATTACCAACATGTACAAACTGTACTGTGGTACATTCTACCTTCTTATGAAGATCACTAAAATATTTTGGTCTGATGAAATAAGAAAAAAATTAAAACAATTAAAAAAGAAAGGAAAATAAAGCGAACATATCAACTTTAGTATTAATTCTTATTTTCCATGTTTTCTTTTCAGTGTTTCATGTCTGAACGACATGTGCAATAAGTGCCTGGAAAAGGATGCAAGCTGGGACAGCAATTCTTCAAAGTGTGGTAAATGCAACAAAAAAGCCCTAAGGTCCTTACAAGATATCTGTCGCACTACAATAAGGTCATCTATAGCTACAGTACAAGAAAACTCCATCCCAAAGGACATCAATAAAAATGTTCAACATCTTCCTCTTCCTAATATGGTTAAGAAATTTGTTTGTTTTAAATAAATGATAAATAAAAATGCTGCTGGGTTATGTTGTATTGTATGTAAGTAGTGCTTAAAAATTATAATAATTATAATAATTATATAGGACAACACCATCACACAAAGTTAAATAATGAAGATCACATTTTATTGTTATTGTTAATAATATTGAATTAGCTGAACTAGAGCTAATATGTCTGCAGACTGTTCCAAAGGGTATACATCCAGTCGATGGACTTGGATGTAATAGATGGATAGAAAAAATGATACACAGAAATGTTGATATGAAAGATATGTTGCAATAAAGATTTTAAAATTATATTCTGCATTGTAATCATAAAATAAAATATTTCCTTTACCCTATTTTCTATTAATCATATACATTTACACGTCTATAATCTTAAATTTTGAATGTCCTATCTGTTATATTTCAAAGTTTCAAACTCATAATAAACTAGACTGTTTCATTTCTTTTGCATATTTTATGCACCAATAGCTGAGCCAAATTGCATCAAACTTAGTGTATTTTATCATAATAATATTGCCTGTGCTGACAAAGCCTCTGATTAAAAAATATCATACAAAAAGTGGCCTATTGGTCTCCATTTTGTATTATTTTTCAAATCAATGTTCATGAGAATTCTCCAGGTTTTCAAGGCACTGCTCCATGTATTCATGGGTAAGATTAGCTCTAGTGATGATTCCAACAAGCTGCAAACATAAGAAAGGACAGTGTAAAGTAAGATTGAGTGACTGAGATTTACTGAACATTATGATGGTAGCCCTTACCCAGAAGACTGTACCCCCCACCCCAGAGAATCATCTGAGGACTGTACTCCTCCCCCACCCCAGAGAACCATCTTTTGATACCTGTCCTTTATTGTTGACAACTGGAAGGTGACGCAGACCCATGGTCCTGAACAAATTGAATACAAGAGGAACAGGGGTCCAAGGAAAGACCACATATGGACAAGGATTCATGTAAGGAGTGACATCCTGAAATAACACAACACAAATCTCAGGGTTAAATACTGTCAAGTAATACTGCTGTATCTTTTAATTTCATTTATTTCCATTGTTTATTTGTTCTTTTTAATTTAACTTAGATTTTATAAGATTTAGTTGGAAGATTCCCATGCCAAACTAAATTTTTTAAAAAAACTACAAGTTTATGAATGACAAACAAATAACATAAGATTCACCACAATTTTTTCTCTGTCTCTTCGTGACAAGGGTATGGTGTAGATATCAGGGAATCTTGGATAATCCTCAGTCATTCCTGAAAAGTTTACTTGTGGCTGTGATGAACTCTAACAAGAAAAGAGAGTTTAGTAAAATCATTTTTATTTAGCTTGTCTCAAATACGACATGGAGCAAATGACAAGAAATGGACCTTTCTGAGTTTGACAAGAAAGATGCATTCTGGTCAAATATCAGTCATATGAGGCATGATGAACAAAAGATGTTTGTACCCAAGCCATACCAGAATGCACTCTGTCTGGTGACTGGTGTTAGATATATACTTAAAGATAGTAGCATTATTGAAGAAATAGAAAAGGCGCGCGCGTGCTGTCATAAAGCATGGGGGGGTTAGCAGAACATGAGAGAAGTGTTAGGAGAAGCACAACGCGTAGCGGAGTGCTTCTGGACACTTCTCGAGTGTTCTGCCAATCCCCAAGTGCTTTATGACTGCACACAGCACAGCAAGCCAGCTTTTTATTTCTTTTATAAAATACAAATTACAATAATAGATAGGAATGAAGCAACGGAAAGTGCACGTGCATGCAATGTGCTCTCATAAAGCACACGCTACAAACCAATCAGAGCACAACATTCATAACAGTTATTTTATAATAGTATTCATACCCCTTCTGCTTCTAAGTAGAAGATTTTCTTCTTCAGCAAAGTTACAAGTTGTGATCTGAGGATTATTCCATGGAGGGTAATCAGTTGCTGTTCACCTGATGTCGACATGTCTGCTGTGACATTCACACTACTTGATGTAATTTGATTGTGATGGCTGTCCTCAGAATGTTCATCTACAAAGTAAAGGATTGCTTGAATTTATCCTTATTAAGCATGAAAGGCTGCTATCTTAGCAGTACCAGATAATAGTAGCTTTGCAATTGTTAAAATGTCATAAAAAAGGAAAATGTGAAGCATATACTTAAAAGCAATTTGTGAGTACTACATTTCACATGCAAGACTATGTAAAAGATGGCAACAATATTGAGCATTATTGAACATAACTATGTATATGTATGTCATAACAAGTGCAAGACCTATATCCATAGAGTTGGATGCTTCTTCTTCTATTCCTCCAAAGTTAAAATTGTGTCTAGGTCTAGCATGTTTCATGAATGACTCAGATGGAGCAGATGCAGAGTGTATGGAGCTGTTGGAGCTGTATCTGTCTGTACAGTCATGACGCTGTGGTTGCCTAGGTAACAGTCTGACTGTGCTTTCTACTTGTCCCAAGTCCTCTCCCTCATGGGGATCTTCTTGTGTTGCACTTCTTACTCTCTGTTCACTCAATACAAAAGACATAGTCTTGGATCTTGCATATTCCTCATTGCTTGATATGGGGTTACCAGGATAGTCATAATCCTTTGGGGTGAGGGGTAGGGCTTTGTCTACTGTCACTACTGGAAATGCATTATGGGCAGTGGTTTTTAGGATTCCAATGATTGAATGGACTCTTGTATGTGGATACAAGTATGACAAGCAGGATTCCATGATATGCTGGGCTTTTAATCTAATGCATGAAAGAGATACGATTATACAATAGTATCATAAGTAATACAATATTATACGAATGATACTGTATATACCAAAAAGTTCTGGTACTGGCTAAGTAATCTATGGCTGTTTTTGATACTTCTGTGACCTTCACAACTTTTTGACGCTGGGGTTTTGGCTCCCATAATCAAAGAACTTACTCAGGTACTTATAAATTTGATGAAAAAATTAAATAAAAAACAAAAGAATGTGTCCACCATCTGGATGCTGTTGAATGTGTCCAAAATACTCACTGAACTTATAGTTATATGAATACTTAATGATACTGATGACATACTTGTACATTTCCAGGGGAGCCGACCATTCCAGTAGTGGTATACTTTTGAGTTTGATGTGAATGTCATAAAGACCTTCATTAAACAAGTCACCAGACCACTTTGCTACCTAAAACATGCAAAGGTGTTATGACCATTTGTACACACTGAGAATTAAATAACATTTACTGCTTTACCATAAAAAAATAGTTAAAGAATAAACCTTACCATAAGAGTGATCATGATAGGCAGGCCATAGCTTATCTCATTAGTAGACTCAATCAAGATGACAGTCAGACTGATTGTCATTCTAACCACACCTCCAAGAAATGATGCAGCACCAATCAGTGCAAATGTACCATGATAGGTATGATCATAGTTGGCATAACTTAATCATGTAGCAAAGACAAAAAACAATATTTTAGTTATACCGGCTAAATGAGTCCTAATACATTTGTTACTCTTGCCTTCAGCCCTTCTCTTTAAAAATTCCTGTTTCTAATGAGGGAAATTGTGGATATTTTTGGAAGTAAACTTGCAAATGACTACATTTACCTTCTTAAAAGCTCACCAACAAATCTTCCATAAGATGCTCCACACAACAAACAAGGAACAAACAAACCACTTGGTACACTGGCACCATACGTCCAGCAAGCCAGGAAATAGAAACAGGTGAAAAATATGCCAAGAGAAGTAAGACTGAAGGCACCTGGAATTGTTCAGCACAGTAGGGTTAGTCACAATTGACAAGATTTAAATGATGTAAGTACCCTGTAGTGTATTTATGAGTCAACATACCATCTAAGTGGAATAGTTGTTTGATAGCACCTTCTTGAGAATTAAAAAATAATGTAGCCATATCATTGTACTCTCCTTCACTGCAGAAGTAGTTCTTTGTCTCATTGAGTGAATGTGTAACCTTTACGAATAAAGCAGAACAGAGGTTTTTGGCAGATTTCACTAATAGGATGGAGGATGGCTTGAGAAGCTATACATATATATAGCTTCTCATATCCTTTAATGCATTCTAATAAATTGGACCATGATTGTATGTTCAAGCTTGATGTTTGCTTACCTGAGGTAACTTCTTACAGGTACCAAGATATATTGGACAAAAGAATGCTATACATGTAGTTCCCAAAGCAACAAGAACAGCTTCAAGAAGTCTTGAAACAAAAATTGAAAAACTGATTACTTCCTGTGATGAAATGCATTACTAGAGGTGTTGAAGATTAGGACAATGATTTACCTTACAATCTTGCTTTTTGAGTTAACATGTAAAATCCTGTGCTTTGTGAGGTCTTTATTGAGAGCATTGAACCAAGCACCCAGAAGACCACCAACAAAACCCATCACAATAAAGATTAATAAATCTTGTATGTTCCATAAGTCACACTTTTCTCCTCCTTTTTTATTGCACTTAAAAAAAATGGATATCATTAAAACCAATGTCATCTCTACTAAAACAATAGTTTAAGTGTATCATTCTTCTATGGTTTCTGTAAGTTATGACACATGAACACTTGCCTCCAATTTTATATATGCTTTTGCAAATTACTAGATGTTAAATTATACTAAAAAGGAATATTATTATGCCTAGACATTATACCTGAAAGATTCCAAAATTGATCAAGCCAGGTTGATTGAATGTACCCCATCCGTATCCAGTGATCCCAGAAAGAAAAAAATTCAGAGTGAATGTTGCAGACATGGAGCAGAAGAACTACAGATGAAGACAAATATAACATAAAGGCTAGCCATACTAGAAAAAAACTTGTGTGAAGATACTTACAGTCCTCCAAGTGAGACTTTGATTCCAAAAAGAACTGCCTTCTTCAAGGCTGAAGAGAACACCTCCAATAGGAGCACCAAATGCAGCTGATTTAAATTAAAGATATATTATCAGCTAATAATTATTAAATTCAATAGACTGGATGTTAGTGATATTTACCAGCTACTCCTGCTGCAGCACCACCAGACACAAAATCTCTTTTATCCCTAAGTAAAAATATTATCATAAGCATTGTATATGTATATGTATGAATATCATCTATGTGAGTATGGGTATGGGCATGGGCATGGGCATGGGCGTGGGCGTGGGCGTGGTAAGTTACTTACCTGTCAGTTCTGAAGTATGGAAAGTTGAATTTGATTCTCCTGAAAGCAATACTTTGAAACTGCAGACAACAAGAAAAATTGAACTTTATAATTATTGTATAATGTTCAAATCATTGGAACATCAAAACCTGAGAAATACCTGAGGAACACCTGCACCAATTATTGCTCCACTGTGAATCATTGGACCTTCCTTGCCAACAAACAAACCTTTAGAAACAAATACACATAAACATTCAGAATATATTCTTTTCATCTATGAAGCTCTGGGCTAAAACTAAGGGCAGTAATATCAGTCACAGGTCATGATGACGAGCATAAACTTTAAAATAAGCACAGGACTGACCTCCAGCGACACTAAAAAGAACTCCAACAGCTTTGCTGATCAAAGTCTTGAGTCTCACAACATGAGGAACCTACATAGTAATTAATATAAACCACAGGTAACCCAAGTTAAAACCTTATGTTGTTTCAGGTGGGGTTTCATGATCAACATACTCACTTTTATGCCATTAAGATAACATTTTATTTCTGGAATGCCACTACCAGCTGCAACGGGCTGTAAAATATCATTTAGATGATAATTAAACAATGTTAATCTCAGGGGGGAGGGGTAGTGGGAGGTTGTAGACTTGATGGAGACTGGACTCCCTTAGAAAATAATCACATTTATCAATAATATTCTATGTAGTTCTGCAGCACTTTCAGTCATTAAGCCCTAAAATGACTACGATTAAAGGAAAGGAAATAATTTGTGATATAAAGAAACAAAGTAACATAACCAAAATAATACCTCTATGATTGTTAAAGCTGAAGCAATCATTGTAAATCCTACATTGAAGAGTAACATTATCAGTAGTGTAATAATCAGACAGCCAGCTGGTGTACAGTGCTTTATTGCTGATGTGTTCATTAAGGAGAAAACATTTAATAAGACACAATCTGCCATGACTATATTATGTTGCCAGTTTCAGCCACATTTGCAATTATCATGAGACTGAAATCAGTGTAAGAAAGTCTACTACTAATGATACAGGTTACCATTATCTATTGCACTATGTTTAAAAGATACATGTTTCAATGACACTGAACTTCCAATTTGTCAAATGTCGGACAAAAAAGTCAATAAACACTGCAACCTGAAAGAAAATAAAAATATGTATATATATATATATAACAACATTATTCTGTAATTTGATCTGTGATCTCATTGATTCATTTATGATAATGTAGTCAATAAATCTTACCAATCCTGTTAAAACTCCAATTATAAATGTGACAATCCATCGCATAAGGTTCTGATGAACTAGAGGCTAAGATTAAGAAAAAAAGGTACCACTATGGATTAACACAAGTTTTGTCAGTCATAAGTGAGATGGCTTTATTCGTTAATATGTATCCCTGTATCCCATGATTATTCTATTGTATTGTATTATAAGAAGCCAAGGAAATATTTTAGTACATTTATGCTTAACTGTTTTACATTACTAAGAGCAACTGCACTTCAAGAGGCAGATGGAAACATACCATTGTTTCTTTTGACTTCATCATCTCAGAAAAGGGATGATTGTAACAGACATCATAGTCAAGACTCTGTAGAAAAAAAATGATTTCATTTTTGTTGTTGTTTCATTTCTTTAACCATAATATATTAAAAATTATTTACTGCATGGATTATCATTATTTTTTACCTCATAATCTTTTCTTGGCAACTCCTTCTTTTGTTGAGAGTGTAATGTTTTCTTCATTTCCATTCCCTTCATGATATAAACAACAACATATACTCATATAATCATTTCAAGAAATCATTTGCAACCATCATTTTTTCGGGGGCCAACAAGCACCCTAAAAAGTGTGTGTGTGTGGGGAGGGGGGGCTAAGATTGGAAAATATATGAGACTAGTACGGGAAAACTTGGGGGGCTCAGATTGGAAAATATAAGAGACTAGTATGAGAAAAAAGGAAAAAAGTAGGGGGGCCACACCCACTGGGCAGGCTGCCCTCATAAGTGACCCCTAGACAATTCAAAAAGAAGTGCTTGTTAAATAATGCTGTGTGTTTATGATTGTATAGTGTTAGAGCATATTCATTTAGGGATATTAGGGATCAGTCATTGTTTAGAGGGTTGAGGGGGTAGTGCAAATATGGGGTGCCTCAACAATAATTGTTGGTCAGGTAGAAAGGGGGGGACATATATATTTGTGCAAACAGAAAAGCGTCTACATTTAGGCTTGTATGCAGCTGAGGGGGATACATTCAGGGGAGAAGGTTTACAATAAGGGGAGGTCAGGAAAAAGAGACCTCCCTTAATCGCATGTATATCTTGTATATATTTCGATTTGACCTTCCTCGAGAACTACAATGCAAAGAAAATCCCAATTCAACATCTCATTATATCTACATACAACTCCATATCCACACCCCCCTCAACTATTATAATATGATGTTTCTATTTGAAGTCGTAGTAAAGGTATTTCATTTCAAAGAACTGGCGCTTCTACATTTAAATGGCGATAGCTTAGAGAGTGTTCTTTATCCAGCCTTTTATGACTGTTGATCCTTTCAGATGACACCGTCCGTACAGCTTGGTGCTATCAGTGATTACTGTCCGTCTTGCAAAACAAAACAAAATATGTCACATCTTACCATTTCTTGATAATCCTTCCTATCTATGTCATTAATAGAAGCCATGGCTCAATAACTAAGCTATTTCCAACGTTTTAATTTAGAAATCTGACTAGGAAAAGCTTGATTTATTCAGCTTCATCCTGTTTGCTGCTACAAAATCCTTGTGAAGTGCATTATCTAGCAGGCGTTGCTTGCAGTAGCAGGAAGGAATCGCCTATTCCTGGGTCTAGTTGCTAATCGAGGAGACGGTCTTTCTTCTTTTTATCGAACGCATTTTACTTTGTCGATCAAATTCACCCGAAAAAACACCTTCTTTCTTCTCAATCAGCTTTTAAAATGTTCTTGATAAATAGGGATTTCATTTGAGAAAGAAAATGTTAAGGTAAGAGTAACTTTCTTGTTTCGAAAAAGCAATTTTTCCATCGAATGTTGGCAGACAGTTCTGTGCTTTGTTCGAACTTTATAAAGAACGTCAATGGCGGCTAATTTTCTTTTCTCATTTTTGCCTCACGGAAGCTTTTCTTCCTCTTTCATTATAATTTTGAACTTCTCACCGATCTTCGCTGTTGAAGATTCTCTTTTTTTGATAATATATCAATTCCGTTTTTGTTTTATTGAGTTCAAACGCTTAGAAATTTTAGCTTATGTTGTTGTGAGCATTTTGTACTAGGCCAGACTAGTGGAATAGTTCGATCCATATTATTTAGCGGCAGCAACTCAAATCACTACAATGAATCATTCCACCTATACAAGCCTGAAATCTTTTCTTCACACGACGTGGTCTTTCTTTGTGTACATGGATATTGCCCAAATATTCGCGAACAAAGATTATGCACTATTATTATTATTATGGTTATTATGTACATAAAGGCCACACACATTGATCGCGGTATATAAACCTGTATAATTGATTTTATTGTGGTAATTTTGTACGACAGTCTTTTATGTTTTCCTCATGATAGCATTATTGCACTGTTCGTTTTCTCTTTCAGTGATAATCTTGATGAAAGCAGGTAGGGAATGTTCCATGTCAGATATCTTATCAGAAAATATTAATTACTTAAAAAAAATACTTAATTTTTCCTGTTCAAATAAACGTGGCCTAAGAATAACAGACGTATACCATTATGAATACGATCAGACTAGGATTATGATATCATTAATTTTGATTTATCAATGTTTAATTCCATTTTTTGCTCCATATGTCAATAATATTTTCTTAATGTCCTCTATCTCTGAGATATTTCATATTCACTTGCAATACAATACCTGTCCTTATAAGGGCACTAAACAAGAAATATCTTTCATCATCTGTTTAGAGATAGAAACCTTTTCATCAAGATCATTATTAATTTTTCTTATGAGGGTGTATGTAAGTTGGAAAGTAAGGGAGGAGGGGGCAATAGATACAACACACGCTGGGGAATCATAAATCTTGTTGAAGTAAATGAGAAGCACATGGGAAGGGGGGGGGGGGGGGGTTGGGTGAGGGACATGCAAAATCCTTGTTTTTCAAGGACAGCACAATACAAAACATAATATCCTAAAGACATGTTTTTATGCTTTTTTCTGAGACCATTTATATGATCTTTGTCTGTACTAGGTAGAATCAAGAAACAGAGTTACAAGATGGCTACCACCAGCACAAAAGAAGAAGATTCTGATGGATCTGACAAGGTAGAGGCAAGAAGAACAGGTTGTGTGGTTCATCTTGTGTCTCCTTATGATCCACCACCATCTTCTACCCCAGAGGAGGCAAGCCAAGATCAGGTATATGGTCACAAGTGTTATTAGGGATTGATTGTGAGTCTGCTAAGGATCTCCAAAGCAATGACTGATTATAGGAACGCAAACTCTAAGAAAGAAAGCTTTAATAATAATTAAAAAAGTAATGAAAGAGAGATGGATAGAAGGTGGGAAAGATGGATGGATGGATGAATAATGATGAAAATGTCTGTATTATTGTTAATGTTAAGGTTTCAGAACTAGCTGAAGCTGAAGAAAAGACAACAAACTCAATGGATCAAAAGCAAAACCGCCAGCAACGTGTCTTTAATATGATGAAAAACCTGCAACAGTTTCACCTGGAAGATTTGATGCAAACTGAAATGGTTGGCAGGGAAAGTCTTGATATGTCTGAAACACAATGTATTTGTCGAATATGCCATTCAGCTGGGGAAGAGCCATTAGTAACTCCATGTCAGTGTGCTGGTTCAGCTAAATATGTCCATGCTCATTGTCTTCTAACATGGTTTAAAAAAGCCGTAAAGAATACATGTGAGCTGTGTCGATGTAAAGTGGCTATCAAGAAAAAAAGTAAACCATTAGCTGAGGTATGAAACAAAAAAGATATATTCCCAGATTAGACTTTAATTCTAGCTCCTGAGACCTGAAATCTCTGATTTATATAGCACTTTWACTTGAACATGGTACGCCTTGGTTCATGTTACTGGTCTGGATGTTTTTATGGTGAGGTTAAGTTTTCTAGCCAAAACTCTTTTAAGGGAAGCACAGGTGGTGCAGAAGTGAGAGAGCTCACCTCTCACCATTGTTCTAGCCCAGGGTCATTTACCTGTGATAAGGTAGAATTTCTAGTTGGTTCTCTCCTGTGTTTCAAGGTATTTTCTTTTGGTTCTCTAGTTTTTCCTCTCTGCGAAAAATTAACTTCTGAATTCAAATTCCAATATGGAACAAGGGGCCACAGTTTTGTTAACAACTGGCTATTAAATACTTCCCTCATAAAACAAGGATAATTTATTTAATATCCATGCATGTCTTTTTTCATGCTGTTGATTATTGGATTTTCTTTTCAATATTGCAGTGGAGAAAGCCAGAGGACAAGCCCATACCAGTTATCTGGTTCCTAGTTTTCCTGATTGGACTATTTCTCAATGTGTTTTCCATCTCTGTCAATGCTTCAGAACTGTGTACAACCACAGCTTGTGTGATATTTTATGTTGTAAATGGTTTTGGTGTTGTCTTGGATGCAGCTTTTCTTTATTTTTGGTGGACTAAATGCCTGTTTTACTGGAAAAAATGGTGTGCACTGAATCAAGATTGGTCAATAGCATCCTGCCCACTTCAGGCTACAGCTGAGCGTCCAAATGAGGAAAGAAGCCTTCGAACTCTCCAAATTTCAGATATTGTTTAAATTTATTTTTGCTCTTAAGAAGCTTACATGTAAATATAAAAGATTAGTAGATAAATCCCTAAGATCCCTCTGTCTTGTTTCTTTAGTCACTAACTGCTAATGTTCAAAGTTGATCTGTTGAGTTATAGTTTTTATTCCTTGTTCCTATTGGATCAGCATAATGTTTCTTTTAACATGTAAAACCAAGAAAGATGAACTTAAGTTTTTCTAGATGGACAGTTAAGATCAGGTTTTTGGCTTCATTAATATACGTTTTCAGTAAATATTGTACCATTTTTTGGAGTGACTGCCAGAATACCTCTTCTGGATCTTATCTATTTTGAATCAATTAACCTGTAATGCTGTATATAACTAACAACGACTGCTTGATCTTGGAATCTTAGTATAAACAATAATAGCCACTCAAGATACTTCACTCTAACATGAAGCTTGAGTACTGGAAGGGAATACCATGCAGTGTGAGTTGTCTGTTGCGTAGGGATAGCGTCTATTTTGTGTAGAATAACCATGTGTTTCAGTGAAGGTCCATGGAATTTCAAAGTGAATTGTTGAAGTTGTGCATTCTTTACTTTACCATTGGTATTGATGAACATTTTGACGTTGAAATGAGGCTAACCCTGAGTAAATAACACAACACAACAGTATTGTATGAATTTGAAAATGTAGGTATATTAGATACAGTATTTCAAACAAAATGATGTACATAATTAGAATTTAAATTGATAAATTTAACTAAATATATGTAACTTTTAATGAAGGTGTAAATACTTAACTGTACAGATGTAAAATAATTGAATTAGTGGCAGTTGGATGATAAGAACAGGAAGAATGAAGATTTAGATAAGACCAGGGGGAATGGTAAGCCTTACTCTTTTAGAGAAGTATTAATAAATAACTTAATGTTTAATGATGATCTCTCAACCAATATAATATCCAACTAACTTCTATTTTCATGCTTATATCTTGTGTTTACTTGAATACCAAAAATGTCTGCATTGACCTAAAAATGACGACTGGTCAGCCCATTGGTCATTTTTGCTCTGTCATATCTTGTTTCTGGTTCAATGGTATTAGGTCAAAATGACTGAGGCACTTCAAAGCAAAAGGTTTGACTGTACAATATCCAAAGCTGGCTTCCTGGACATTGTCTGACCAGCCATTATTTTTAGGCTTGTCTCCCTCATTCAATACCAACACAAAGTACTGTTCTCTTATTCTCGTTTTATTTATTTCCCATCCACTTTTCGTTTATTAACAATGAGGTTTTTTTCCCATAATTCAAGTGAAATGCAAAATAAATTTAAAGTAAACTTCATTGTATATAGGCATGATCCTATAGAAATAAGTTATTATGTTGTAAATAAATATATAGTCTATTGACCTGTGTTTCCATAGTTTTGTGTAAAATGTTAGATATAATTATCGTATATGCCACCAACATGGCTTACACAAAGCAATAACATGTTAGTGATAAAGAGTACATTTGCAGTTATGACAATCTCTAATCATCACCACAAGTATGGCAGTGCAAAGTCGAACAGGATTGAAATGAAAGCAACAATGAGAAGGCACCTCTTGAAGAAGCTATACAGTCTATGTATGTAATGACCCCAGAGCGAAGCTCTAACCACTTTGAATTTGTTAGGGTTGGTTGTGGGAAGCATGCATGGGTGGTGGCTGAGCAATGATAGCTCTCATCGATGCAACCTGGGTTCGATCCTCAGACTTGTATGATGTGAGTATAGAGCATTGGGTCAATTTCAGAAGTCGATGTGTTGAAAAATAGGAGTGGGCTTCCTGTGGTAGAAATATTCGAAAGAGGACTAGGGACTAATGGGATTTCTTTTCACGTCTAGTTGTCTGTTCGTTTACTAGAAAAAGTCTTTACTATTTTTGTGTCTAAAAGAATTGTGCGTGTTTACCATGCTTAACCGTAGGATATTTAGAATGCTTACTATAATTATGTTGTTATTTCTGTCCATCTGTCTGTTGTGGTGGCTGACATTACGACCGTCTGTTGATGGGATTTTACTTCAGTCTCTGATCACAAAGAATGCAAGTTTTCCAATTATAAAACCTAGTATTACGCCAAGACTTATCAAAACGAAGCTATTTGTACTGGTAATTGTTTCTTCTGCTCCTGCTGGCGTGAGTATTGAAAGACGACATGTTATCAGAAATACTTGGGGCAATTTTGACTTGTACAATGGTCCAAGAACATGGAAGGTGGTATTCATGTCTGGTAGAACTGGCGATGAAGAAAAAGACAAGACACTGTTTTCTGAAAGTAAAAAATATGGAGATATTTTAATATGTGACTACAAAGATGATTACAGCAAGATAACTACAAAGCTATTGTCTTCCTTTCAATGGGCTGCCAGTGTTAAAGATTTGTATGGGTTTGAATATTTATTGAAAACAGATGATGACATCTACATAAGTATTCCAAGACTATACCAATGGATAGACACTAAAGGAGTTACGATGAATCATGTATATGCAGGCAACACATATTCTAATTATGTTGTGAGAGAGAAAAATCACCGTCATTATGTTAGTAAAGAAGATCTCCCTTATGACATATACCCTACCTTTTGCAAGGGGTCAATGCTCCTGCTATCTGGGTCACTCATTCCTAAGATTGTCAAGTTAGCAAGGAAAGTCAAGAGAATCGTTCCTGATGATGCTTATGTTGGACTGCTAATGAATGAATTGAATGTTAAAGCTGTGCAGATGAAAGGACTGGTACAGCATTCCTTCTTGTCCTATTTTCTCCCATTACTAGGGCCATGTCACTTCCAAAATGTTATAGGAATGGGTGATTCCTTAACAACACAGCAAATGTTTCACCTTCACAAACAAATGTTTTTCAAAATCCAAGACAAGTCTTCATGGCTTTGCATCCAACGCTGGCTAAAATTACTTTTTGCAACAATGTTTTTATTTATTCTTTATTCCCTTTTTCTAAAGTCTAGATTTCTATCAATGTGTAAGGCTGTATGTAAGTTAACCAAAGTGTTACGTGTAGTACCAGCAAGGCATTGGGCAAAAAAGAAAAGCAACTATAACAATTAGAAGAAAATTTTAATATTTATGACATTACTGAGTAAGAGACTGTGATATAGCTAGCAGTAATATTCTTTATTTGTCCAAACTCATTCATTAAGCACCGTATAGGTGTGCAAAATTTATTTTGGTTGATTGTTACTTAAATTGCCATAAACCAGAAATCTATCTGACATTCCAATAATAAAAGGTGGTTGGCACATCAAATCACTATGACAATGCCTATTATAAACATTACTAGGTGAACATGACATATGTAGGACTAACGTCTGAAACGTCAGTCTATTATCTTTCGTATTTACAGTGATAAAATTATCCACTACGACACATTTGTTTCAACTAAAAAACACTGACGCAGTCCAAACTAGTTCCAAAACTAGTCGTTATCTACATATTTATGACATATATGAAGCCTGTCTAAGTATTCAGATATCAAGATCATCATCTGGATCATCCTCATCAAAGTCATCAACATCATCTGGTTGATAGAATATCTGACTCTCTTTTCCTGCCAAAGGTTCAGAGGTGTTTGTATGGTGCATGTAAGGTAACTGTGTATTGGCTCTTGCTTGCTCTTCTTGCTTCGTGAGTTTTAAATTAAATGGAAGATTAGCAGTTGGATCTGCCTATGGAAGGAAAGATTATCATTACATTAATGAAATATTTTTTGTTTGAGTGAGAGAGGTGAACATTAGAACACTTACTTCAGGCTCGCTGATCTTTAATATTTCTGGTTTCTGTGTCCAATCTTCCTCTTGGAATTCCTTCACTTCAAACTGCTGATTCATTAAAAATCTTTGTCTCTAAGATAGATGGAAGAAAACGGGGGTCAATAAAATATTTCTGAAAATTGTAATGCTCAACAAAAACAGTTATGGATAACATTATTGTAGTACCTTTTTTAATACTTTTCCTGTTCTCCTGATATGTAGTACTTTGCAATAATTTTCCACCTCTTCTGACTGACATCCTTGAGCAGGATCTTCAAAAAAGTAATGCAATTCATCTTATGAATTAAAACAAACATATACAATCATATCCAAAATCTCAATAGACTGGTTGATTCAGGGGAACTGAGTGTTTTCTCGTTAAAAGTTCAGTATACACTTAGCCAGACAATTCTAGTGATAATTCGTCAGTGCAGAACATCATCACTCAAAGTTCGCATATTTAGACTCCTTTAGGTCTCAGATTTCAGATCTCCTTTCTGAAATAGGTGACAGTATAATAGGTGTATTTATATGGACTTTTAGTTGTAGCACTAACCTGTCTGGGATTGATCTAATGGTGAGATCTGGAGAATAGAAGTTGCTATTGAAACAAAAGCATGCACGATGTGGTTTTCATGGAGATCAGAGTGAACAACACACACAATCTGCTCCACCTTATATGCTGATGACAAGAGAAAAAACATTGATTATCTTCAGTACAGGTGGGTGTAGGATGAAGAAATTTGTTTTGTTTGATTCTTATTTAAATTGCCAACAAGAAATCAATTGGACAAGCTAATAAAGCAAATTTTACTTTAATGGTTTTACACAGCAAAAAGAAAAGAAAAGCTATAGGGAGACCTGAAACAGGAAATAACTTCCCTTAAAGAGCAGGTTACCCAGCAAAGTGACAAAACCTGATGTAAAAATGGTTGACACATTAACATCACTTGATCACAATGTTTATATGAACATTGGTCCACATATAGATCACTAAAAAATCAAGCTCTAAAATAAATTGCTACTTACCAAGCACATTTTCTGCAGCTTTACTTTGTAATAACTGGTGTAGCATCTGACATGTATTTGATACAGATTGTAGTATTAGGTTACTTACAGAATCCATTGCTATGGCAACCTTGAGTTGCTCACCTGTTAAACAATCACATATAAAAATAGATATTTATATAAACTTAATCATGTCAATTATTCTCAATCAAAGGGCTTATTGATCATGTTACCATTTTGGTTCAATGAGCATCTTTTGTTAATTGCCTTTCTTATTGTGTTTATAAGGTCGGAGTCATGGTGGACTAGATGATTCTGTTCATCACTGTGAATTGCAAATATAACCATAAATAGATTTAGATGTTGCATGGAAATCAAGTATTTCAATTCCTGTAACAAATCATGCAAATGTTAGGATTCTTCACCCCTTGGTGACCAATAAAATTATATAATAATAAAATTGAAAGTTTTATTCCAAACTTCTTTCCATTCATACCTTTCCTTATCTTGATTCCATTTTAGGTAGTCAGTACAGGCATCAAAACACTCAACCCTTTAAAGGACAACAATCCAAACCAATTAATATACATATGAAAATCAGCAAGAAGTTCAAGATAAAACAGGTGATAATTAAATTACCTGGATTGTAATTCAGCATCTAATGACTTGAGAAATTTGCTGGGTGGATGCTCATAGCAGACCAAACAGACCAGATCCACCCTGAAATGAATTAAATTGTATCACTTTGCTATTGGAAGAGGGCAGTCTACACCAGCAAAATATGAAATAAAGAAGAGCTGTGGGGAAGGTGGGGTGGGTCAGGTAAACTTTTGTATGTTGTGTCCATGCAGCTTACATAGGACTGAACGTACTATAACTAAAGCTAATGTTGAGTGGCCTATGTCTTGTTTTTAATACCTGTCAAGGAGAGACTTTACGAAACATAACAATAGTGGTCGTGCACTTGCATCTATGGTATCTGAAAAGATAGAACTATATGAATATATAAGACAACTTTTGCATAATTAAAACATTGGGAAAAAACCAACCTTGAAGGACTATAAGGTTTGATATTTCTTTTCCACTAAGCAAATTACCAAGCAGCATGATTATAAGAACATAAACAAGTCATCAAGAAGCATTACAAAGAGCAAAAGTTTGTTTTCGCCGCCATACTCGAGCCTGCTAATTTACTTGTCAGTGGTCTTACAGTTAGACTTTAGACCTCCGCGGTCATCTACTTTGGAGAGAGACTAGGGAGCATGGTAACAGGAGTCCATAGCAACGCAGATGTTGCATTGCGATACAAGTAAATAGAACGTCCAGAAGCAGAGCACTAGGACGCATTGTGATAAATCTTACAAAATATCTTGAGATGTTTAGCGTTGATAAGTACGATGATATTAAGTGGGGTCTGCCCGGCTGGAGAATTGAACAACGATACAAAAATGATGTTCTGATTGGCAACTGGAACGAAGAAAGAAGAAAAGTAAGCAATGCTTTCCTTGACCTTTCTTGAAACCATGCTTATCCATTGAGCTTGTTATTATTCGTTATAATTCACTGATTATTTCCTCTTTGAGTTTCTACCTTTTTGATGTATGGGTCGTAATCAAAACTACTAATATTATTAAGTTCTTTTTTTACTTCTTGCAAATTAGCTAGAAATTACTCCTACAAGCATGTGGTCAAGTTGTATATATTACATTAATGAAGTGAATGTTCTTGTAGTTTGAAAGAAGCAAGTCTCATTTTAATAGTACTCAAAGGACAGACTTCAAGAATTATGGCAAACAGCTGCCCGATGTAAAAACCCGCAGAGAGGTAAAGCTACAAACTGAGGTGAGTTTACCTTGTTTTGCTATTCAAAGGCCTTACTGATAATAGATGGATCATTATCTTAGATGCATGTAATTTTTTTTCAGGGTCTTGGAAAACAATTTTTATTTTCTCACCATGGAGATGCATATAAGGGCAATAGAATCACATGGTATGACCAGCAATTCAATAAAAGAGAAGTGACTGAAAGTGAATTCAAACCACTAAGGACTTGGGAAAGACAGCGTCTTGTATGGGCTCCGGAGAAATCAGATTATCCCATTCAAGGTGAGCAATAACACACATGTTGACAAACATTCTAGAATTAGAGACTTACCCTTGGCTACAAACTTATGCCCTGATGTCATGGAGGATGTGGTTTGAGACTGTTTAGGACAGTGCTGCAAGAGGGTCCATCTCAAATGGGAAATCACAGCTATGCACTTGCCCCCTCATTTTCTACAATAACATTTTTTTAAACAAAAAATATCATCAAGATTATTATCTTGTCAAAAAGGATTTAGATTTGTAACAGCTTGTTATGGATCAACAAATCAAAAGATGTAATTTCTTCTGCAGGATCTCCTACGAATTTTGGTTTACTTGAAAAGAAGCAAGAACAATGGAAAAAAGAGGCAGAGCTAGAAGACCTTAGTATCTATGCAACAACACAACAACTGAGCTTTATTCCCCATCAGCGCAAGTGTTACTCCTATCGACGCTTCGCACCACCAAAGTTCATATCAAGTAAATTTCACCCTCATCACGTGAACAAGGACTTACATCTTAGAGACAGTAAATACCTATCTGTCTGTGAGTACCCACCTGTCCTTGCCCCAGTAATTTAGCTTCCCAATTCAATCCTGCTTCTATATATTCTCAATTTAGTTTGTTAAGTTTTGAAATTATTATTTTTGAGAACAATAGATAGAGTGCACGCACTAAACCTATGAAACAAATACTAACTTTTAGTACTAAATGGTGATAAATAAACAATAGAAAACAAAGGATTCTGTATGAAATAGTACTAATTAGTACTAATTAATGTTCACTGATTTAGTGTGTGCACTCTAAATGGAATCTAAAAAATTACACAAAAATATTTTAAAAAATCATTAAAGTTTATTATTTCAAAATGAAACTTGTTTCACAACATACTTTTATTACATACTGTCAAATGAAAGCACTACAAATACCATTTTGATTGTCCATAGTTTGTGGTCAATATGATCTTTGTAATAAGCTCTTGCTGTTCACCGACCCATATTTGCACTTATAGAGCACAAATATAAAATTTTAAGTTTTTAAATTATCTGTTAAAGTTTTAAAGATATTAGTTTGTGAAAAATTTATTTCCAATGAGAGTTTGGATATGATACTAATAAAAAAAAGTTTTTGCAACAGTATGTTTCATAAATACAAATCTAATGGACTCTCAAAAGTATCACTGATGCAAGGCTAACATGGAAATACAAAAGAAATGCCACAAATTCCATTGAAAAAAGTGTGATTTCTTTTGTATTTCGGTGTAAGCCTCCAATCCTGGATACTTTTAAGAAGCGTTCATTCTCACCCCAATACAAAAAGTAGATCTAGAACTGCTGACTTGCATGGTAAACTCATGTAAAATATAATAATTAAAAAACCCTTGCAAAGATTTGCAAAATGGAGAAGTTCTGGATTGTATTTATTCATGTTTTTTTATTTTTATTTTTGTCAACATGTTGTATTTACCCGGAAACAATATTTCAAATACTCTATCAACTATAATTGCAGTCAAACCCCAAACTCTCTGAGATCCACCACTCCGAGGGAATACTGGCATTCTTGATCCTGTCTTGAATTTTGTGAACCTTCTGTGTTCTAGTGCATGCTTTATCTCCATAGTAAACACTTCTGAAACCTAGAATAGCACCCATTTCCTCAGATTATTTCAATTATTCCCTCTACATCCGTCACTATAGGGACTTCTCTTTTCATCGCTTAAAAATTTTGTCTTGAAAAATTAGTAAACATAATTGAAAGAACTCTGTCCAGAATCACTGCAGTCAAACCCCATATTCTAAAAGACCCTGTGAAATAAACTGGTCTTTTGAATATGCCATGTTTCAGTTTGTGTTTCGTATATCGCTGACGCTTGGGATGACAAAGGTCTTCCAAGAAAGCTGTAAACACTAGAGACACCTATAAAAAGTTTGAAGAACTTGTTCATTGACTTAGATCATATACAACTAGTAAATGATAGTAAATGATTGAACTGAGACCTTTTAATTGTTTTTATTGGTATTGCTGGTTTGAATTTTTTTTTTTAATTACACCGCAGCCATATGGATGGTATAACAACAGACCAATGACAAATCTTTTTTTTTTCAATTCATTCAACATGGCAGCTATGAAATCAGTAGTTATTCTCTGACTGTAACTTCTTACCTCATTGTGATTGAATGGAATACTTTTGACATCAACTTCACCAAGAAATCCCAGTACTGGTGTTATTGCAATCCTCACTAACTGAAATGTAAAATGATATAAAAATGACAAACATGCATGTGGGAAGGGGAGGGGTGAGACCTAAGACCTAAAACAACAATACATATTACAGCTAAGAATATTGGAGAAATAAAAGAGTATGGGTGGAGGCATAAATATCAAGAATGCCCTACCCTGTCCGGCATTGGTGTGAGAGGTGCCCATATTTCTATTTGGTTTGACTCTATTCCAAGTTCTTCTACTGTCTCTCTTACTGCTGTCTCCACAATGCTCTTGTCTTCTTTGTCTCTCTTACCTCCAGGAAAACTAAATAAATAATGCTTCATTACTGACAATTTAAATATGTGATCAACAGGCAGATAAATAACCATAACAATGCGTTAACCTGAGTATCAGGGCCAGGGGACCTGGGGAGGGGGGAAGAGTAGGAGAAGGAGGCTCTTCCTTCTCTCTCTCTCTCTCCTCTCCTGCTCGTCCACCAGAGAGCCTGATACTCAGGTTAACAATGGATTAGAGTTAGATTCATACAGTTCAAGCAAGGTTGGGCTGAGCTTGCTGCATCTATTAACAACTTCATATTGCATACCTGACTTCTCCTCTGTGTTTGAAAAGTGAACTTGACCTCAAAGTAAAGAGTAAGGATGGCTTGTTATCTACAGTACAGAATGGTACAAGAACAGCAGCTTCTGACTTACAGCTTTCTATTAGTGTCTTTTTAGGCTTCATTCGTTTTAGGTCATTTATCACTCTGGTTTTGTTCTTCTCGTTAAGTGCATTCTCAATCTCATAAGATGGTATATAGGTACCATAATATCTATGTGTATTCAGTAATAAAGACGTTCTGAATATTCTTGAGTTCAAAGTACAAAATTGTATCTCCTTTGCCTTTGATGCTTTCAAAGTTATTCGTCTAAGTGATGGCAAGAAAACGCACGTCCTTGATAACGTCTGAAAAATAGATCCATCCATGGGAATAATCTTTGATACAGTCTTTGTAAGCATCATTAAAGGTAATTAAGTTAATTAGTTTTCGTCTCCATAAAAAATTATTTTCCAAGTGTTTTCAAGTCTTGATCTATAATTACTTCTTAGCCATGATATCACGCTGTAACTACGTATTCTTTGTTCCTCTTTATGGTTCGTCTTCTTTTCTTTACCCTTCGTCCGCCATTTTGAATATCATCTGTTCCCAGTCTCTTGTCGGTTGTTTGTTTTACTCGTTCCCAGTCTCCCCAGCGCCCGGTATCCAAGATGGCGGTCACAAGAAGAACCGTAGAGCTATTTTATGATGTTCTTTCTCCTTATTCTTGGGTTGCGTTTGAGGTTAGACCATCAATACATTTTCTAATGTTAGAATAGGTCATAGACATGTCCTCTTGTTAAAATATATAGCAGTATTATGACACACGGAGCATCTTGTCTTCAATATAAACCCTGTCGTGTTCTCTAGGTTCTGTGTCGTTACCGTCCCGTTTGGAATTTAGATTTACAGTTTCGTCCTTTTTTCCTTTCTGGAGTCATGAGTGCTACTGGTAGGTATTGAATTATTAAACGTATTTTATTAGCTAAGCAGTTGTTTCGTAGTGATTCTATTATTATAATAGTAAGCTTAATAATAGTATTTCTTCGATTGCACGTTACGTCATAGCAGCCTTTCGGGGGAGCGTTGGTGCTATGGGACATCAGTATTTGGTACTTGGAGACAATCTAGGACCTTTTAACATCTGCAATAACTGGAATACATTTACAGTGCAACTACCGTAACTGGGGCCACTTAGGTCATTTAAGAAGAGAACCACAAGAGAACCAATGAAAATGTTGAATGAAAACAAGGCATTCCAACTTTGGGTAGCTGAACCAATCTGAAACCTAGACAGGACAAGAATTGTAATTTGGACCTGATATTACGTATAATTGACTAGACAGCCTTCATCATTTTCTCATGGAAATAAGAAGATATGTTGAAAACTATTGTTTTCAGCTGCTTTTTGATTTGCTCCATTGCCCAATATTTGATTGCATTGTTGTTGCTGTCTAGATAGTCTTGGTTATCGTAGTCACACTGTAGAACATTCAAAACCCTATGTAAGATATTAAAAGTGTATTTATGATGATGTTGTCATAGGAAACAAACCTCCAGGAGTGATCCCAGCCAAGATGTTGTACATGGCGACAGACCTGAAGAGGTGTAGAGAATATTATGGAATACCACTTGCCCCACTGAAAGTATGTTAATTTACCTCAATTAAAGACAGAAAATTGAACAGAAAAATTATTCAAAATGGTTCTGTATTTTGAAATCTTCTTCATGCCATAAACCATACTCCCAAACCCAACCCCACTCCCTGTAATGCTTATACATTTATATATATTTCCATATTTACTTCAGGATCCTGTTGATACTCTTTTCAATAAAGGTGAGTGATTGCTCTTCAAACCTTGGAAGTAATTTTCACTCTTTAGCATTATTTTGATTTACATACACAAAAGTCATGCTCTTTTCTTATTCACTTGAAAAAATAGTTATGATAGTACTGATGTCCTTGATTTGTTTATTGTCTAGGATCTTTGTCAGCTATGCGTCTTTTAACTGCCACCAATGTGTCTCATCCTGATAAAACAGAACATTTATCAAGGGAGTTATGGATGAGAATCTGGTCTAGAGTGAGTAAACATATTCTATCATGTACTTTCCATATGTTTTGACACCATATAATTATCATTGTCATTATTATTGTCACAGGATGAAGATATAGTTCTTCCAGAAAGTCTGAAAGCAGTAAGTAGTATTTTCTGTGCATCTTTTTCTCTCAGTGGCCGTTCCTAAGTTTCATTTTATCCCATTTTTTCAGGCTTGCCTCACAGTTGGCTTGAGTGATACCCAGTCATCTGCTCTTCTCAGTCGCCTGTCAGATAAAGATATCAAAGACAAGCTTAAGGAAGTGACACAGAAAGCGATAGATGCAGGGGTAGGTATGGACAGTTTATAAAGCAGCTGAAAGCCATGGTATTTGATTTTGTTTTTATCATCATGATGTTAATAAGATACCTGATGTTAATAAGATGTTTGGTCTCTTTTTCAGTCATTTGGTGCTCCGACTATTATAGCTCATCTAAATGATGAACAACACATGTTCTTTGGTGCAGATAGATTTCTGTTTCTTGCTCATCTATTTGGTAAGTCTATGGCACCAGCCAGAAATAACTCTCAAAAATAAGGTTGATAAAAAATGGATAACTGGTGTTGAGCACAGAACCAATTATTTCAGTGTATTATTGAAACTAGGTGGAGTTGGCATTCCAATGCACTGTTGAACTGTTAGGGGATATATTTTCAAGATGGTGATTATTTTATCCCCTAAAACAGTCTCACAATGCACTGCAATGCCAACTTGACTAGTTTTTTTTCTCAACCTCAAAATGGCTAATATTGATTGATGTTTTCTAGGTGTCCAGTGGCAAGGGCCATTGAAACCAGATAAGTCATCTTTATAGGATGCTGTGTCAACTCTACGGTGCCCCTTTTGTATACCACTGGTTGTTTGCACGTCACATGCTTGGTGACACTTGCAATTTTTTATGAATGAACAACCAGCAGTCATAATAGGGTTTAAAATAATGGCTGCACATCAGAAAGTGTCCACCCAGAATTGGAACTTGTCTGGTCAAATCTAGGGCTTGCCAGACATTTTGAACAGTAACATTGAGCCAGAAGCAAGGTAGACTGAACTAAGACTATTGACTAGTTACCTACTGGCTGTTATTTTAAGCCCTGCATAATTCACATAATATTGCAGCTTTACCATGATCAATGCAGAAAAGAAAAACTTTCYCTTATTTCTATATTCTTTGGTGTCTCTTAATTAATGTTTCACCTTAGAATATCAGTAAGGACGTTATGTCATGAATGAAAATAAAATGTTATATCCCCTCCCCCCTAGTCAATATGACTGTGTTAAGGGAGGGGAGGGAAGAGTTCAGTGTCATGTTTGAAAATGAACACGTTGCACAAACACTTTGCATTTACCGAAAAGCATATCAAATGTGTCGTAATGGTTAATAGGAATATCTGATCATTATCTAAGCATCTTATCTCGTACAACAGCCTTCAGGGAAGCTGGAATATGAGGTGCATTTGTCTGAGGAATATAATATAACAAGAATTTGAAGTCACATTGTTATATCATTAACCTGGCCCACATGGTCCTTACCCCTTTCCGCTTAGGAAAACAGGACTTCCCAAGGGGTAGACGACAGGAATATGTGTTTTCTTTTGATATCACTTGTACAGCATACATCAACCCTCCCCCCAAGGGAAGAATTCATTCCTAGACGGAGAAGGAATGATGCGAATGAATACCCTAGCAAATATTGATGTAATATCCTTCAGGATAGGAATGGTTTAGGAGGAAACATAGTGCTATCAGCAATCATGGCAATTTTAGTTCTTAATTCTTTACTTGCGCATTTTTCTTTCTTACTAAAACCATTAAATGAGCGTTGTTTTCTTTACTGAAAAAATCCTGTCTGCATGCACTGGAGAAACACGCGACGGCCGAAGACGAGACATGGACAGGAACGATTGATTGCTTGTCCATTAACCTCAATAACACCAAGCAGTTTAAAGACTTAATTGAGTTAAATAGAGGTCATCGGCTGTCAAGTTTGATGGATGCGATTTTGATTCAACTTGACCTTATGAATGAGCTGTGTGGGAAAATACCAGCAGTAATACTAGAAGAATTTCCGACTTGGTTCAACGCGGGATCATGATAACCAAGACAGTGCTTTTCTTATTGATATCAGTATTGTTTATCTATGGCACGTTAACCTTGATAAAACTCAATCTACTTATACAAATTCCGCGCAGATAACATGTGGTAATGAGTAACTGACGAGCACATTTGAAATCCAATTCGATCTATGAATTAGCCGTGATCAGCTCAGACGGGTTGTTTAGAAGGAGGAGGTTCAGTGGCGGGTTGTCTTCTGGCTTACACACAACATAACGTAGATGAGAACACTAAAACAACTGTGCCACCAAGCAGTGATCAGTAGCTGAATGCCAGTATAAATATTAGTCTAGTCTTGCTTTATTACAGTTTGTTGAATGATATCCGGGTTATATTTAGTGTCCTGTGAGTCATTGATAATCATGGATGGTGGCCGTGCCCACCACACGCCATCATGTCATAAAGTCCATGGTCCGCCTCCGGCGATGTTGTTCTCGAGGTTTAACGGCCTGTTAAGGAGATTTTTAATGCTCGCTTTTCAGGAAATTCTTAAAATAAATCGATAGATGTGGTATGAGTGTAGTTGATAATCGGCAGGTCCGCGAAGAACATTGATGGCCACATGCATGTCCCAACCCAATTGTTAATAACATCCCGCATGTATGTATTCATCTTTACCGTGTTCTTCATCATCATAAATATCCAGTTCATTATACCATCACAATGATCATTATTCATCACCAACATCACTAACACCTATCTTTAATTATCACCACCGTCATCATCATCATCATCCTTTTATCATCATCATCTATATATGCAAAGATGAGAGTATGTGGAGAGGTATCCGCGCGCAGTTCTCTGGTGCCATCATCATCCATCCATGTAAGCGGGTTTTTATGTTTTTCTCATCATTAAAGACATTTCTACGAATGTTAGATAATAAGAACACAAAGTGCAGTGGCTGTGTCAACGATTTCACTTGGTAGATTGTCACTATGTACCTTGGGTGCTTTTCACACTTCTCGATAATTATAAGCTGCTCGAGTTGATTGGTTGATAGCATACCACGGTTAGAACCCGATAGCACGTTTGCCGAGATACGGTTATCTAGCTCGATAAAACTGAGGCACTGGACAAGGTACGTGCTAACAAGCCCAAGTTCTTACGAGCAAAGACAAGATTCTATAAACGACGGAACAGACCGCGTTTATTTCTCCGATACTTAATTTACTCCTCTTGCCTAAGGATAGCAGCCAGGAAAGGTCTAATATTCGTGCCCCCGAAAGGTAAACCCACATTAACATTACTCACTTTTGTCTACTTCGTCAATTCTTTCCTAAGACAAAGGTTATCGACAAAGAAATTTTTCTTTGTCTGTTTTTTAACTTTGTCTGGCAATGTTTTCTTCTCTCAACAGCTGCGATGGCAAGGACATCTCTTGTTTTCGTACTGCTGCTGTTTGTCGCTATTTCAAGTGACGCAACCAAGTCCCACTCCGCCAAACCAAAAGAAAGAAGACTCAGAAATCTTTACTCAAACTCGGTGAGCTGATTTTTAATTTCTTTAAGATCAAGTCAAAAGTTTTTCTTGATTGATGTTTAGATCATGATCCGTAGCTTGGCCGTTTCTGGGGTTGAATTAATCGGGTGCATGGGTTTGCCGCTGTAGAACACTTGCTGCCCTACCTCAGTGACCTGTAGTTGATGATTAAATCAAAACCCTACAAGAATAAAGAACTGCACAACAGCCTTATGTTATAATGGAAGATTTATTTTGTAACTCCGAAGAGTTCAAAAGATGTATTGGAGCAGGGTGAGTTATTGTTCACTAGTGTAGTGTTCATGTCAGGATGGTGTGAATGGATGCTACCAACGGAGTGTTTGTTTTTCATCGACTAATAGCTTTCTCTGCTTTGTTAATTCTTCATCTCGGACACAATAAACGTCAAAAACCTCTTGTAAACTCGTTCCTAAACTTTTAAAAAGAAGTCCCAAGAGGTGTCATTTTCAAGAACGCCCATTTTACAACATCATTCCGTGGGCTGATTCTATTTGTGCTGAAAAAGGTGCTTTTTTAAAAAAAACGCATTTGCAAAAGCCGTCAAATACGATCCCACTCGATGTATGATCTTGTACAGACGTTGAAACATTTAAGCTCCGCCCATGTAATTAGGAATATCAGCGGTTTAATACAGAACCCTTGTCTTTAAGTAGATAGGCGTGGAAAATAGAAGACAGTCGGGCCAAGAGGTCACCACCGGCACCTCAGGATGTCCGGCAAATGAGATTGATCCCCTCCTGTAATTGATAACAGAGTGGGATTAATGACTAGTATTTTAAAATGGTCTTTGAACGATAGCACCTGATGATGTACATCGCAGATATACTGAACAGTTTCCCAACAGATTAAAGAGTCCGCTTTTTACCCATTACAAATACAATGATCATTGAGTGTAAGATAGTCTGTGGCTTGACGCAAGTATTTGGCATAGTCCGCCTTCAAAATGGACTATCCAGAACTGGATTTGGCTAACCTGAGGTCTTACGGAGCAACTATAAGATATTAAGTTTCCACTGCTTTGACCTTTTTGAGATATAGAGTCATAAATGCAGCCGTTTCAAACCAAGTAGCGTCAGTTTGATCAGTACTGGGCTGTACAGATACTACACCAAACCACCATGACAACATTCTGGCTTGGAAAAAGTCTCGTGTCCAGTTTGACTGGAGTTTTTGTGGTTGTTCTCTTGGTTCTTCTTCACTTGTCACCCGTCAAGACTTCGCCGACAAACAAAACCTCCTGCGTAGAAAGCACTGTCTCTCAGGGCGATAGAAACCTCGCAAGGCGGTTACCAATCTGCAATTCTACAGATGTACGTAAGAATTATTTCTATCAATTGTGATATCTGATGTAGAGTATAGAGAAGTGTAGCATACGGTATATACCCCGCTCATCTTATCATTATCTATATCACAAGAGAATCCTATACCTAAAGGCTCGACATTCAAAATTCAAATTCAAAGAGAAAAATCCCGACTACATTGCATGCCTGGTCATACTAATTAAATTTGTGTTTATTTTTTCACCAAAGTTTTAACTTACGCAATGACAATTCATTCAAATTCGACTGCGTCCGAGTCCGCGTGTGATTGAATAAAAGGCGGGTCAGCAGATGAGGAACGCGATATTAGGAACAACCAGTAGACGACTACAAAAATATAGATAATTAAGAAAAACAAATCACTTCTATCGGTCGTCAACTTGGAATTTGTTAGCGTTGTTTGTCTGTCAAATATTAATATCAAAGCTAACAAAGTTACTTTAGAAGTTTCATTGATAACTACGCGAAATAAAATTACTTTCACTAATCTGTAAGATCAGTAATAGGTATGATGAGGTAAAAAGTACAAGAATCCAAAGAATGGGAGAAAGAACTGATGATTGTGATATGCAAAACTGTTCTTTATTTGTTAGTACTACCTCGTGTAATATTCTCAACGTAGTTGTTTCGTTAATGTGTTTTAGGTAGTTTTTCTATTGTTTTTATTTCTGTCACAAATGTATTAATTTGTGTTTATCAACCGATTAACGAGCGATCAAACAAATAATGGACTTTTTAATAAAGATGCGCTATCCGAGGACAGCATGAAGTACTAGTACGAATGAATTGTCGCTGGCAGATAGCAGTAAAAAGGGTGTATCTTTAAGGCTTTCGCTATTGGACGTGATGGTAATAGTAAGTTTTGCGTTTGAATGCCGCATGATTCTTTAAAATATTTTTTTTTATTGTACTCGAAAAAAAGATAGAAACTGGGGAAAACAGTTAATGTTAGTGTCTTTTCGTATTTTATTAACTGCGGATGAATTTTTGCATTAAGTATGAAGAATGGTATACTGCTTGTGTTTTTGTCTTCAGGAATGTCAGCAATCAGAGGACCTGCGGTTGGGATAATTTTCTATAAGTGCCCATGCGCATAGTTCAAAGGTCACAATGATTGACATTTGATTTGGGACCACTTGTTGAAGAATCTTGTGCACGTTCGTATCGACCCAGTGCAGACAACTGTGGCATGGCGCGCAAACTTACCAGAGAACTTACCTAGCCGAAGCATCAGGGGAGAGACCAGCCGGCCCCCAGACCATATCGGCTAATCCCTTGCATCTCTGCCACGCACGGAATCGGTTGAAAAACTAATGTTAAAAAGTCTAGTCTATCCGGTGCATTGTTTTCAAGGCTATTGTTTTGCTAATTTCTGGAAACCGTGGTCCAGTGGACAAAACATTGGCATATCCAAGACATCAAGTCAAGCCCGGTTGAGGAGGGTTAGCATCTGGATGGGTGACCTGAAACATATGCGTACTCAGGCTTTTTTTTTATTTTGCATATTTTTCCTTTTAAAAACATTGATTTGGGCATATAGTTTAACTATTTGAGCAGCTCAATTTAAAGGTCGAAACGATGATTTACAAGTTTTTTCCTCCAAATCGAACTTGTCTGGTTATTGATGCGAAGGGTCTATCAATATCAAGGTTTGCGCATGCGCATAATTTATAAAATGCTTTTTTTGCTTGTTATTCGTCATGGTGCAACTGAGTCTTGTCAATGCAAATGCATGCTCTTCTGCACTCCTTTCCACCAAGTGTAGTCAGAGAGGAGGGGTGATGTTTACCATCATCAGTTGAATATTGAACAGATTTTTTTGTTTGTTTTGCAGCCTCAATCAACAGAAATTACAAATGATAATCGTAAACTTGATCCTTTCGGGAGCTGGTCGAATTTCTTGGGCCACGCAACAAACTCAAGAAACAGTAAAAAAGGAGATCGCGGAAAAGGCAAACCACGAAACAAAACACCATCTACGGTAAGCACATTAGTAAATGAATCATTAATAGATAGATAACTACAAGTTAATTAACTAAAGACTAATAATAATACAATATAATTACATAATAAAAAGAGTACCTAGCTGCTTTCCAAAAGTGCCGTGTTTACTACGTGTATAAAATTCAATTGAAGAAGTTGATGCAGCCTATTCGAAATTGACTCAGAGTGCTTGCTTGACGCAACTCACATGGAAGGCTATTCCATAGCACTGCACCATCATAGCTAAAACTGTTCTTTAGATAATTGGTGTGTGGCCTAGGAATAGCAAGTTTGCCTTCGGTGTTTCTCAAAGAGTAGTTTGTTATGCTGTTACGATCGATAAAAACAGAACTTAGATATGCTGGTGTGAGATCATGCAGTGATTTATAGACCATAACAGCTTTTTGTATTTTTCGCTGGACTTCTAGTTTTTTCCATCCAAGTTTCCAAAAGAGAGGGTCATAACTAGCGTCCTAACTAGAGAATGTCAAAACCCTCGCTGCACGATTTTGCAGTTTCTGAAGCTTGTCAGTGAGGGTTTTGTTACAGTTATCCCACACAACGCGACAGTAATCAAAATGTGACTGGATTAAAGAACCATAGATAAGCTGTAATGTTGAAGTTGGGACGAAGGGCCTTGTACGCTTCAGGGCTCCGATGCCGGACGCAATCTTTTTGGATAATTTGTCGATGTGTTCATTCCAAAACAGATTTTAGTCAATTTGCACACCGAGAGACTTAGTGTACGAAACCTGTTTTATGGGGACCCCGTCAATTGATAACGATGGAAGTGAACCAAACGATGGTATTCTTTGACGGGATCCAATCAACATAAATTCTGTCTTGGATTGATTAAGAGTTAGTTTGTTCGCAACGAGCCATTCAGTAACGTTCTGAAGGTCTCGGTCTAGAAAGTAATTTACATCTTTGATATTATTACTGGCAAACGTTAAGTGGGTGTCATCGGCGTACATACGTGGCTTGGAATATTCAAGACAATTTGGCAGGTCATTTATGTAAATGAGAAATAACATGGGCCCTAGAATTGTCCCCTGGGGAATTCCACGAATTAATGAACGGCTATCCGAGAGATGTCCGTTTACTAGACATTTTTGACTACGATTGCTTGAATACGAATCAAACCATTTACTTACAGAGACTCCAAAGCCGTATGCTCTTAGTTTTGAAAGCAGTATTCTATGATCTACGGTATCAAATGCTTTCTTGCAGTCCAGGAAAACCACCGCATTAACATTGCCGCGATCGATGTTATAAGCTCAGTTATTTGTAGCCTCAAGAAGCGCAGTTACCGTAGAATGGAGGCATCGGAACCCTGATTGGCAATTTGAAAGAAGATTATTGTTGGAAAGAAAAGCATAGGCTTGATCGTAAATGATCCTTTCAAAAACTTTTTGCCACGATAGGGATTATTGAAATAGGACGATAGTTGTCCATGTCCCTTCGCTCTCCTTGTCATGTGTATTCGGTGCGTAGTGTCTATTGGGATGTGTACTGCCTTGTGACTCGGTGCGTAGCGTGTGATAGATCTCTACTGCAGCTTGACTCGGTGCGCAGTGTCTGATGGGATGTGTAATGCCTCTTGACTTGGTGCGCAGTGTCCGATGGGATGTGTACTGCCTTGTGACTAGGTGCGCAGTGTCTGATGGGATGTGTACTGCCTTGTGACTAGGTGCGCAGTGTCTGATGGGATGTNGATGGGATGTGTACTGCCTTGTGACTAGGTGCGCAGTGTCTGATGGGATGTGTACTGCCTTGTGACTAGGTGCGCAGTGTCTGATGGGATGTCTACTGCTTTGTGACTCGGTGCGCAGTGTTTGATGGGAAGGTTAATCAATTGTGATTGGTAGGCACTGCACATCCAGTTTAGAACCAAGATGCGGGCTTTAGTAAATGGTGACTTTTATTAACATTATATTTATTGTCGTAGAAAAAATCCACCCATCCTTGTCCCCCTGGACCACCCGGTCCTCCCGGACCCCAGGGTCCTGCAGGAGCTGTTGTTACTGAAGCGCATATGATGATGGAGTTTCGCAATCTTGTGCGAGGTAAGTTTCCAAGTGACCTCATTGCAGTTGTTTTATTTCATTCAATTAATCATTTCTATTTTTCTTGTTGTCTGTAGAGTCCGCACAGAAAAGATCAAGAAGACTCGCAGATGTAAGTTTTGTACGTCGGTTTTCCTACTTACCCAAGACCAACCATTATAATCATGCATGCGCACTAATATTGTTTTCTTTTGCTTCAGAACATAAGTCTGATGGCGTCTGGAATACCTGATCTTGTATCAGCTTTTCATGTGGAACTACGGAATGAGATACAAATCGCCAGGAAGACTCTACACGAGTTGAATAACTACAAATCACACGTAAGTTTCTCACTGAGCCTCTCGACAAGTGCCCGCCAGTAAGACAATTCTCTCTAACAATTCTTGCGTTTTGAAGGTTGGTAGTTTTGGGACGTTTGTACGTGGTAACGACATTGAGTACAAGAATGGACGGTATATCGCACGGTATACTGGTGTCTACCAATTCTCGTGCAGCCTTCACGTACTGCGCGCCAGAGATGCTAACCTTAGACCACGTGACAGTATCAAACTGCAAATCTGTATCAACTCGCTTTGTGACCACAACACGTAAGTACCGAACCCTCACTTCCATATGTTTGACTACATGTCACGTGACTTATGATAATGGTCTATTTATAGATCTCTGCTGACAGTGACGGGTGTGAACAGTAACAGCAAGGTCTTCACGATTTCCTTACATGGAATTCTCTTGCTTAAGGTAAGATTATCAGTTTTTGAGCCTGCATTTCTTTTTCTCAGAGAATCGCGTCTTATATTTACCCTATCAACCAAGTGACATGTTTGATGCTCATCTACAGGCTGGTCAGTACACGTCTGTGTTTGTCGAAAACAGCTCCGGCAATCCTATTACCATTTCCAGCCAGTCTTCTTTCTCTGGAATCCTTCTTGGGGCTTAGAATGAAACAGTAACTGAGCCATGATAGGTGTAGCAATCATTCCAGGCTTCATGATCATGAAGAGACTGAGAACTAGTGCTATAAATCATTAGTAAGCTAAGCTTGTATAGAGATTATTAGAGGGATGTTCGCAGTGTATAAAGGGAGTCCTACAGAGAAAGTATAATAGACTTAGTCCTAGGATCGAGTGAGAAAGAAACAAAGTAACCTTCTTTGACTTCCGGCGGAAGCTTACTGAACAACGCCTGATACTTGATATGACTGAATTAGAGTGAAGTCACTAAACCCGTGAAATAGATATTAGACTAATACACATTAGTAGACCCTAATTCCATCGTTTTCTTTTTTCTATTACAATTTGATTTAAAAAAATTTTATTTCACGGGTTATATGCCTTCACCCTAATCAAGATAAAACTATAAGGTAAAAGGAGTAGATCTTTTTTAGTAGCACAGGATCGAATTTAGAGTAACATCGACAATGGGGTATATATAAACTGAGTGGAACACAGTCATTTTGGATCAAGTAGATTGTTGTGATCTTACACTTCATACCTTTCTACGTTTCATCAGTTTTTACCTCTGATTTGCTTAGTCACTAGAGGCACTTATAAGCACCTAGCTAATATAATACATCAAAAACAGGGAGTCTGGTAACGTCTCACCTCGCAAGGAATTGTGGATCGAATGTTTTGGACTCCCATAATCCTATGCGATTCTAATTCGTGGTAAGTCTTCTGGATGTTTGTTAATAGTTCAGAATAAGAAGCTCTAGCTTGAACAATGTAAAATAGCTATATTTATGCAATCACTTATTACCGCATTTACCAGTAGCAATTATTGTTAAACTTTTATGTGCATGATCTGCATGCTACTCCCGTAGTCAGTGATGATAATAAATCGTTTTAAAAAACGTTTGGCACTTCGTGTAAAGTCCAATCACAACCCACTACCAAAAAAATGACAATAACATCGTAATTCACAGCGTTTATTTATTTTAACTATAAAATATATTACATTACAAAATATTACATTTCTTCTCTTTAAACGGAGCTGCCGAAGGCAGTAGATTTGTGTATATTGTCCTATTTCTACATGATTCTTTAGATGATACACGGAGAATTAATCCGCATCTTTGATTTGCAACTGTGAACAACAGTACTTATTTGCTTTGCAACTGGCTTTTTTTTACTCCAGTCGGAAATCGCTATCATGGCCGCTTCTTCATGCCTTTTTATACATTCTATTCTCAGAAGACAATGGCTTTAAAAGTAAATTAAACTAGATGCTAATGAATTTGTCCTATTCAATTTCCTTTCCTCTCTCCCATTCAAAACCTTTTTTTCCTCTTTTCATGAAAACCTACTAGACTTTTATTACTCAGCTGAGCCTACTGGACGGCAATATAGTGTTTCAGCGGAGGAATCCCCATGCGCATGTGCTTTACTTATTCCTAACCTTATTATGTACAGCCCAGTTAATACTTGTCTTCCAGCTATTGTCAAGAGCTTCTTTTAGTCGCTTATTAAACTGCTTGACTGCCTCATCTTCAGACACCTCGAGGTTCAAGGTTTTTCTGAGGTAACCGATGTCACTGGGTGTGCGTAGTTCGGGTATCCCAGCAGATAACATCATTACAAAAAGGTTGATCAGCAGTGAACCCTTGCGACGAAGAATCAGGAACGCTTGCTCACAAATTCCTCTGAAACTGAACACAATAACAGGTGATTAGATTTAATTATTTTGAGTTATGACCTCCAGTTCTTTTCCTGCTTGAAATAAGAGTGTACCAGACTAAACAAAGTCACTTGCCCTTGACCAATACTATCTCTCTGGCGGACATGTCATGCTTTAGTTAAAAAATGTGAGTTGTTGTAAGAGCAAAACAAGCATCAGCTCAGGACCTTCAGTCTTCGTAAAACATGCTTGCATTCGAAGGGATGGTCCTTCAAGGTTAATACATCATCCACTCCGCTKTTACTGACAAAAAAGATAAATATAGAATTTCTTACTATTGAAATTCTTCAGTGTCCTCGGGTTTGCGGTCTGTTCTTCCTTTAGTTATCACGTGGACAAAATGATCCGTCAAGACGAAAGGAACTCTCTCTCGACGAATACCAAATTTGCTCTTGAAATTACCAAGAAAATGGCCGAAGTCGATGTGGAAGAGCTGGAAGTAATGACAGAAAGCAAGCAGTTAGTGGCGTCCATCCCTTCCCGTGAGAGTCAAAAAACAAAAGACGTGGCTGCCATATTGGTTGACATGACAAAAGACACCAAAACCAATTCTTTTGTCAAGGTCAACCAACATGGCGGCTCTGACGTCACATACACCCCAAGAATACTTGCATGACTGCTTGATTGGTTTGATTGTTACCTGTCCTGTCTTGGACACCATAATGTTATCACTGTGTCTGTCACCCACTCCCAGTACATACGTAGCTACACAATACCCAGCACATGACATCGTGAACCTACGTATTGCTTCATTCAAACTAAAAAAAAGAAAGAAATCAAGTTCAAAATCATCCTCAACTGGCCAATGAACAGGGGCCTAGCGAGAGGGATGAATGCCCCTTCAAAGGTTTGATTAAAAATTCTAACGCTCTCTTTGTTATAAAAGATACATTAAGTGTAATTGATATTCATTTGATAACCTTTCTTTTGATTATAAGTTACTGTTTCGCACCTTGTATCTTGGCAACGAAATGTCATTCAGTAATAGGATTCCCGTGGATATGACGGGAAACTTTAAACATGAAAAGTGCAGGCGCGTGTAATGGCGGGAAAATGGTACTTCACTCTCCCTATAGTAGACAGCAAGAGTAAGAAACATGTTCATAATGTGTTTTTCTTACTCGTCTTTTCCCTGGTGCCAACTGTTTAACCAATGCAGGATGCAGCCTTTAGTAAAAGCACCAGATATTGCTCCTTCTTGTCGTGTCTGAATCTTGGCAACAGTTTCTGCGTTTTCTACTACTTGGATCATACCAACGTTACATCCGGTGGACAAACAACCATAGGGAATCATGCTAAACGAAACACACAAAGAGATTATTGTATTGCAAAAAGGAGTCGTATAACCTTTGAAACATTGCATCATAAAGTGAAGGCACACAGCTCTACAGTGCAAGGGACTACCCTGATTTTAATCTAGCATGAACGAGAATAGGCTGGGAGGATACAAAGAAAGAGCAGTGAGTATGACTTACTCTAGATCTAGTCCTTCTTGCTTCCACATTCGATCCATGATCCTTATCAGCTGTAAGGTCAACATGTCTTGACGCAGATCTAAAGTAGAAAGAGAGAGGTAGATAAGCTAATGTCTTGTTAAATAAATATCTTGATTAACGTCACACTCACCATCCCCACTCTTGAAGATTATCTTCACAGGGTTTGCTAGTTCATCATGGTTTTCAAAATCAAGCCACAACGGCTTCATCTTGGAATCCATAAACTTACACTTGTCCACCCTGAAAGTTTAAAACGTTTGATATGTTTAAAATTATCATAGATATATTTGCAAAAGATAACAGTGGTGTAGTTTAGGCCTGGGGTCACAGGTTTGATTCCTGGCTTAGCTGGATATGTGAGTTGAGCTTGTTTGATGTGTTGTTTTATTCTCTTGTCACACGGGTATTTCAACAGATTCTTTGGTTTTCCTCCCTCAGTAAAAATCAACATGTGAGATGAGTGTTGTGTGTTGTAAATAATGAACATAGTGGTAGTGCAAGCAAACTGAGTGAAAGAAGCCCTTTCAGGGATTGTTGGTTGTAAAATACATATAAATAGAATTATTATTAGGCATATGGTGGTCCTTTATTGAGTTCAAGAGTCAGAAACAGGTCATGATTCAACTCACCTCAGTCTTCTAAGTTTGTAGGTTGGATCAAGAGGAGATGTTAGCTTGGAAAGAGCTTCCTGGTAAGTCTTTTGTAGCAGGCATTCTCTCATTATTTGCAAACCTTTCTCTTTTTTATTGCTGTTAGTGCTGTCTATGTTGTACAGCAAACTGGAGATGGTCTTCAACTTGTTTAACGCCCCGATCTGGAAGAAAATTTTACATTTTATCTTTTGGGGATTCTTTGACTTAGTTGTATCCAATTCATTGCAACCATTAGACAAAGAAATAATACTTTATGGAATGACAAATGCAAATTGAGAAAATATTACACCCAAGGTAAAAGGGTTTATTAAGACTCCCTTATCTTTTACCGCAGCAATTAAAAACAGAAACAACATTTTCCTGTAACATTCAAGTCAGTAAAGACAAACTTTCAACACATTGTCTATTTTATGCATCTTGTTTTTGATGCTAATGTTAAGTTCAACAAACCTGTTTTTGCAAGCTCTTTATGTGATCAGGAGCTCCTCTCAGATATGCCTCCAGCATCAAACCAAATCTTACAGACACTTCAGGATTGTGCATCTCGGCTCTTAACAGCCAAAATAGAGAGTGACCCAATACTTGATTGTTGAGTGCTCGCTTGAGGATAAACATTGCTAAGTCACAGTCCAAATACGACTCAAATTTAAGAACCTGAATGAAGATGCAGAATATGAATTAAGCATCGAAATTTCTTCTTGCTTTCCTGTTAAGTAAAGCAGCCAAAATAATCATACCTGAACTAGTTGTAACAAATACTGGCCAAGATCATCATCACTAAAAGACAAAGACATGCAGCTTATCAGAACGGCAATGTGATATGGATGACCAACCCAGTTACAACACATACCTCATAATCTCAAGGCATCTCACAGCAAATTCTCTGACTTTCTGGTCAGCATAATTACAATCTAGGATCTCCAAAGCTTGCTCAGGATCAAGAGGTTTCCAGATTTGAAGGAGAACTTGCATCTGGGAATTCAAAGAGTCTTCGATGAGCATATCTAACAATTAATGATAAAGAAAAAGATGCTATGGAAAGAGAAAGAATCTTGATTTACATTTACCTGTGCTACATCTTCCTTGCAGTTCCACTTCATGCAACTCAGTAATTTCCCCAGTGCATGTGGATAGTTCTCTCGGCACTCAATTCTGGAATACCAAAGAATATTGTGTGAAACTTCTTCTTTGTAATATTAGTCGATTTCTTTTTGTTTTGATAATTTCGTTACCTTAGCAACCACACAAACTCCTTGTCCTGCTCAAAGATGGGAGCAAGTGGCTCTCTATCAATAATTTGCCGCAACCTTTCCAACTCATTTTCAGAAAATGATTTCTAGAAATCGTCAAAAATAAGAAATAAAAAAAATCAGTGAATAGAATAATGTATGTTTCTTGATATATTTGATTCATAGATTTAACTTACAAAGATATCTCCTTGGGTGTGATCTGCTGCCAACTCAACAATCTAAAAGGATAAAAAATTGTATTGAATATAAAAATGTTGAAAATCACTTTGAATTGCGTTACTTTTGTTAGAACTACTAACTAATCTTATATAGTATTTTGTTAACCCCAATGCTTTCAAAATCTAATGCAAATTAACATGACTACATGCAAAGCTACAGTAGCTTAAATGAACATATCTCTAATGGACTTCAGCAAAAATAATCTTAAAAACATAGTTAATGTTGGTGTTACTACTTTGCATACCTTCTCATATGGTGGATAAATTACTGTATTCGCATAGCGCTGAAACTCAATCAGGAGAGCAGGTGATATATTGGTGTTGATATTGGACACTACTGTACCAATAGGGTTCAGTTGCTCAGCTATTGTTTCAGTTACTGGCCATGTTACAAGGGTAAGTGGTCCTTGCCGAAGTTGGCCACGAAAGTCAAACAAGGTTGTGTTAACCCAGGCCAAAGCAATGGAATCCTGAAACATAAGGCATAAGCATGATTTTGTGAAAAACTTACACTAAAAAAGTAAACAGATAGTATTGCAGGCAATAAAAATCATAACATAGCATTTTATTACTTGCTGATCAGATTACAAGCATTGTGAATAATAAAATCATTCAACTAAGCAATATCTATATTTACCTCTCTTCTCCTTCGCTTTTTGGTATTATAAACACCATATAACACTAGACAGAGTCGAGCCATTCTTGGTATATCAGAAACAAGAATATCGAAATTGAGGAACTCATTCCAAACAGGAGAAGGACCATTACAAGGCTTGGTGCTGTTGATTCCACAAAGGACTTCGTTGCCATGGTATATACCTGCACGAACTGTAACCTTAAATAAACACCCAAACAAGCATGTTTACTTGTTGTGATACTGAATAGAAGTTTTGTCATGTTAGATGGCAGAACAATACAACTGCTGTGCATGAGAAAGAATTCAATTCCTGTAAGAAAAAGATTTTATTGTTCTGCCATCTAACCACAGGCAGCCCAATCTGTATTATATAACATGACTGACATCACATGATATCTGATATAGATTTGAATTTTGCAAAGTCAAGAATCCTGAAAAAGCTAAGTGAGGAATACTTACTTTCATAGATTCTCCAGTGTTTACATTGAAGGCTGACACAATTTTGATTTTCAAGTTTGTATTAATACTCCATAATGATAGGCTTTCTTCACGAGGAGGGAGGGGTGGGGGTGGTCTGGTTATTGGATCGACAGACTCTTTCCCTGTTACACTTATATCTGTCACTTTTAAGGAATCTCTGTTTACAAGACACAGTGCTGGTCTTTCACATCTTGCTACGCAGTCTCTTATGTACTGAAATTTAAAACCATGAATCAAGAGATGTTATTCAAGGATCGAAATAATCTTGTCAAAACGAGTCCTTTACTTCTGGAGAACAAAAATAAGTTATAACTGTTCCTTGCAAAGAGCATTAAACTGAGGTATTTAAACTTACAGGGAAACATCGGTGGCGTAGCAGTTGCATCACCAATGCAATCTGGGTTCGATTCCAGGCTGGACATGGTGTCATGTGAGTAGAGTCCTTTGTTGGTAATCTCCTGTGCTTTGAGGGTTTTTCTGCTTTTCCTCCCTCCACAAAATTCCACTTCTATATTCCAATTCAATCATGGAGCAAGGGCCACAGGTTTGTTAGCCACTGGCTATTAAAGGAATATTTATTTATTATTATTTATCTTATTCATTCACCATCATTACCTGGTATTGAAGTAAAGCATAGTCTCCCAGGAGGTAACATTCTCTTCCTACAACCTTCAGCACAAAATCATTAAGGTTATCAGTCTCATGATGCCCTCCTCCCATGATTGCTCCCCTCTTCCTCAAAACAAGCAAGAGTAGCTCCTGAGGATAGGTGTCTGCAGAAACGTTAAACGCATGCATATCTTTCATAGATGCTCTGTTGTTTCTGATGGCTACGTTTACCAGGAATCTACGGTTTTCCATGAGATTTCTCTCTACAAATTYTGGAGCACTTTCACCCAAGTCCACTTGTGGAGGATAGGCGTACATGGCTCTTTCTTCCCATTCCAACTGTCTACGCTTATGAGCTACACCTTCTACAAATTCTCCATAACGTCGCCTAAACTCATCAATTTCTGCATTCTGCATTAGTTTGTATTCTTCAAGGTTTTTTCCTATGAGAACGCCAATCTTTGAGGTTAATAGCTTTTCTTCTCTGTCACCTTTCCGCTCAATCAGCTTCAACATGGGTCTGAATGGTTTTGCATCAACAAGCTGTCGATTCTCATCAACCAGTTCTTCCACTTTACCTTGCAAGTTTACACAAACAAAAACATAGCTACCCATGTCTCTTARCARGTTAGAAAGAGGAAAGCTGGTAGATTCTCGCCATAACTTGGTTTTAATCTCAGTAAGAGTTGCTTCAATCCTCACTTCAATCGGGATCAACACACCATTCGGCATCAAACAGTCGACGTTCACACTCGAAGAAGCGGCCATATTGGTCCACATATCTAGTCGACTAACTGGAGGCATCTTGGATGACCTATAGACGTTCACTAGTCAAGATCGTGGTGAGATCTCACAAGTTATTGTTCGATTTCATAATATCTTTGACGCCCTTCATTTGCTTCTTCCTTCAGTCATGGAAGATCGAAGCTTCCGCATCCCAGTCACGTGATTACACCACAGGAAGCCCGTCAGCACCTCTGACATTCAAGATGGCGGACTAAACTTCAAAAGTTGTTTAGCTAGTGTTTAAGTATCAAATATTCTTAACTGAAACACTTAACTAGTAGGTTAATAGCTGGATAACAAGTTACGTTACTATGGACGAAGAAGACCTTGAAGAAATGACAGCTCTTCGTGGTAATACATTAGAGATAACCAAGTTAGCAGACTCGAATGGGTGACTCTCGTAGTACAATTATTATCCTCTATTTATTGTATTTATGTATTTACTCGTATGTTTTTCTGGTGTTTAAAGACGCCTTACGTTGTTGCACTCCAACATTGATAGTTAATTAAACAATTTGTATGTACTATTTTCTAATAAATCTGTATAAATATGTTGCATCATTAGATTGAAGCTTATTTACTTATGTTCAATTTTCAGGAAACTCTAAGTATCTGATCTCTCAAGGTTCAGCAAGATCAGGTTTTGGTAGCTTTGGTCCATCACGACAAAAGCCTGCTCCTTCAAGGTCAAGGTCAGATGTTCCAAGTTCATGTAGCGTGAAGACCACACCACAGGCTGGTAACGACAGACATATTCCAAAAATAGAAGAATATAAATAAAATATTATTTATAATACAAGATTTCTTATGCCTCTCACTTCTGGGGCCTTGGGATCAACATAGTCATCCTAGGCTTGGGCGTAATGTTTTTTTACCATTTCAGACCATGTGTCATTCCCAAGATTATCATTTCTTTGTTTAACAGTTGCAATCGTTTACACATGAGAAGACACATGAATATGGATACGACTCAAACAAAGAATCGTATTCAAGGAAATGACACTTCGTTGGTCTGGAATGGGGAAAACACTATGCACAAGCCAAGGAGGTCTATTCCTGGACTCAGCATCAAATGCGAATATAGTTGGTCAGGTCTCTTCCTATATTCCAAGGCTTATCACTAGTATGTCTACCAATAGTCTCCTTCACAGTTCCCTGCACCATCTTGTAAGATAGCCGTGCCTTTGCATCAAAGCGAGACAAACGGTGAGCTTGCAATGACAGATGCATGTGAACAATTGTCTCTATCATTGCAAGCTCACCATTCGTCTTGCTTTGATGCAAAGGCATGGCTGCCTTTCAAGATGGTGCAGGGAAATGGGAAAGGGACTATTAGGTGGTAAAATAACTGCCATCTATAATTTTAACTTCATTTCATTAGAAGATAAATCAAGTGAGCAAAGAGAAGCATCAGACATGGCTGCTATGATGGGGTTTTCAGGATTTGGTAGGTCATTCATTGTTTTATATATTTCTGATATAACAGGACAAGGTAATACCCATTAACATACATACATACATACATACATACTTTATTCGTCCTCTATAAGGCTTTTCAGAATAAAGGGCCTAATTAATTACAATTAAAATAATACTATATATAATTATATAAGAAGCAAAAAGAAAAGATCAAAGAATAAAGTAAATAAATAAATAGATAAATAAATCGTACATTTAAATTACATTAAGGTTTTAGAAAATCTGAAATAAGATGTTGTTTTAATGTCCGTTTAAAGTCTTTCACGGTTGAGCTCAACTTAAGGGCAGAGTCTAGTGAATTCCACAATTTGACAGTTCTATAGTAAAATGATCTTTGTCCAGTAGTCGTTCTTAACATGCTATACATGCACCCATGTTTTAGGCAAAAAACAAGCTTTAAAGTTTAATGTAGAGGAGATGTTTGAAAAGGCTAGATCAACAGCTAAGCAAGTCAGTATGGCGGCAACTATCAAAGGTACCTTTATTCCTGTATAGCGATACTTCATGTTTACTAGTAAAACCATTGTGACCTTAATATTTCATTTTAGTTAAGTTGCTTCATGTCAACAGCCAATCAGTCTCTGGTTGGATTTCGCTGGTTTGCACATGAATAACAAAGGCTTATGCCACATGAGGTATCATTATTATGTAGACTTAGCTATGTAATTGGCATAGCAGGAAAAACAATTCCCTTTCACTACTGTAAGTCTCGCATGTCTGGTTGTTGGTTTGATTCCTGTCAATAGAGTTTGTTTGATGTGTTGTGCTCTTCCTTGAAGGGAAAATTTTTCTGTAAGTGCAGGGTTCTCCATTTTTCWCCCTCCACAAATACCAATCAGATAAAAGTTTTTTGGTTAGATTATTAAATGTAGTGGAAATGAGTGTAGAGTGTATATCATATATAAAACAAAATAAACCATATTTATTAACATATTTCTCAGGGAGAATTGCATTTTTTTCCTGGAAATCYTTTTCTTTTCTATACTTTAATATCTTGGATATAAATATTTCAGAGTCTTCACAAGTTGATGATAATGATGAAGGTCCATCCGTCATGTTACCTCCATGGATGGAAAGAAAGGTCTGTTTTTGTCATATCCRCCATTCATCTTTTAAAACTATTTATTAAACTAAGTTTATTCTGATGTATTTAGGAAGAAAAAGCATCAACAAGTAAACTAGAAACAAAGGATGATGATGATGATGATGAAGATGATGAAGATGATGATGATAAAGAAGTAAGGTTCCTCTAAGCTAAATAAATGTACCTACTACATTAAGTTACAAGCTTGACATTCTGGTAATGCTGGTTACTCTTTCAGGAAGTAGAAAACAGACTACCAATAAGCCATGAAGTTGTACTTCAACATGGATCAAAAACTGTAAGTACAAAGATTCAAGAATGATGTCAAAATATTATTTATTTATTATTTCCATGACAACAGCCATGGCCATGTGTGTTTACACTGTCTGTTAACTTCAGATTTCAGCCATTACCTTGGAGCCGTCTGGTTCTCGACTTTTAACGGGAAGCCATGACTATGAGGTGAGTAACTTTGTTGTGCRGGTTTGTGCGAGTACGTGATGTTCATCTTTTTCTCTCAGACCATTTCAGACCATGTGTCATTCCTTGGAGTACCATTTCTTGAATGTTATTTCATAATCTAATCTTATTCTCAAAAGAATGATGCATGGTCTGATATGGGAAAGCAAGAGTAAAGAAATCCATTGTAGSTATGATTACTAATTTAATTATCAGTCACTGATGATTGTGGCTGCTAATTAGGTAGTGTTAATAAGTTATCATTATTATTGGGGCAATAGATTAAATTCTGGGACTTTAATTCAATGGACGCTACACATCGAGCCTTCAGAACATTACAGCCATTTGAATGCCATCCAATCAAGTCAGCACAGTACAGTATTACTGGTGATTGTATTCTTCTTACATCTGGTAATGCACAGGTTAGTACTCCTGTTATAGTACTGTGGAGCACAGCAGTATTGTACTAGCCTCTCACCTCTGGAGCCTCYCACCTCTTTGCATCACATGTGAATAGCATTTGTTGGGTTTCTCCCTTGATTCTAGGGTTTTCCTTTAGTCTTCCTCCCTCCCATTACCTAACCAGCTAAATTCTATTTAAATCTGTGATAACAATTGCCCTGACTTTGATCAGCCCAGAGGTTGTTTCAGGGTATTGACTGTCTGTTCATTATCTGTCTGCATTATAGATGTCTTGTCCCATCTGTCCCTTTGCGTTAATCTCTCACTGTTCCTCTTCCATTTCTTTCTCACAATCCCATTCCCACTACCTTCTGGTATCCTCATTTTAGCTTCATAGTTCTTCTGTCTTCATTCTCCTGTATTGTTTTTATGAACAGGCTAAAGTTTTGGATAGAGATGGGTTTCAAGTACTGGAGTGTGTTAAGGGTGACCAGTATCTTGCAGACATGGCTAACACTAAGGTAATCACTGTCAAAAAACTATTCAAATCCATAAAACCGATAGGGAATATAGTGTGTGGTTGTGCTAGTAACATTGATGTTTTACCCTTGATGTCTTGGGCTACATTTCTGGACATGATATTCTTTTAGGGTCATGTTGCTACTCTTAACTGTGGACGATGGCACCCAAAAGTAAAGGAGGAATTTTTGACTTGCAGTGATGATGGGTATGTTTACATAATATCTGATAGAGGTGTTTGTTTTTAGAGGCGTTGTTAAAACTGCAGACATATTTAAGGACAAGAACAAAACATTGTTTTTACATGATTTCATTTAATTTCCCCAAGGAATTTCTATTGCTTGCCCTTTAACATGGCTGCCATGAAATCATTCTATATTCATTCATTGATACAGATTCTTATGAGTACTGTACTTTAGTTTATGATGAAAGTTGTGTTTAATGTTTTCTAGGACTTTGAGGCTGTGGGATGTTAATAATCACAACAAGAACAAAAAAGTTATCAAAACGAAAAACAAAATGGGTAAGATGAATTTCTAATAAYATTTCATAATATCCCTCGTATCCCTTGCATGTATCTCAGAGAATAAAATATATGTAACCAGATAACAATGAATGTAATTTTGGTCAAGAATCAGTGAAAAGATATTCTTTTTTGTATTACAGGCAAGAAGACCATTCCATCTCATTGTTGCTACAGTAAGGATGGCAAATACATTGTTGCTGCTTGTCAGGTAAATCTTCTAGGGATTGAAATAAGCTGAGAATCCCTGACCCTCCCCTCCCCTCCCCTTCCCCTTCCCTTACCCTCCCATTCCCACCCCACCCTCCCTCATGTGTCTATTAAGGGGCAGTAATATCGGCTATAAAGAAGCTCTCTCTAATCTCTTCAACGAAGATAATCTATTATGCATTGGGTGGTAATACGAGCAACATTTGCTTGCAACTTACAACATAAACAAAGTTGTACGCTATTGTGGCCCATGTTACTGCACGTTGAAAGTGAATGTGTTTGCATGCTGTAATTTGCATATATTTTCCAGGATGGCTCCATTCAAGTCTGGGATACAAAGCGACCATTTGTAAGTAACATCTCAGTGGATTTCTTTACTATCTGTTATTATTATAACTAGACTGTGTAGGTATGAGTAGTAGTGATGGAACATAGGGGCGGGCAGGGATGGTAGAGAATGTCTTATGACACATGAATGGTATTTTTCTTCTATGTCATACGTGAACACCGAAAACAGAGGTTAAAGACCCAGACGTCACAACGTTTGTATTAGATTTTCATAATCAGGATAATTCTAGTTTATTATCAAAAGGGGTGCTCTAGGAATGCCTGTAAAAACATTACTAGACAAAGGTTAACGTAAGGTGATGAAGGAAACAAGAAGTGCAGGGTAGAGTGTTACTATCTTTACTCCCTCCCTCCCTCCCACGGGACAGATATTATGACGTTTTAGGTTTTTTGGAAGGCCTGCAGCAGATGTTCATCAGTAGCTTGACAAACATGAGGAAAACACTCAATACTACAGTCAACACTAGACCAAGCACCAGCATCACATCCAACATGTATATCTGATAGAAGGGTAGATCCAGGCTCCTGGGTTTGAGGTGCTTCAAGTCRCCCACAGCGTGCACATATTCAACGAGTTCTGCTGCCTGTTGTACTGGAGATCGTGGGCTCGACTTCAAAACACGTGACACGAACAGCATTCGTTCTTTGTACCTGGGTTAGAAAATAATCAGTACTTCAGACATAAGCAATTGGTTTTAGTTAGTCGTAGAGTAACTGAAAAGCACACACTGGAAGTATGGGATGTGTGTACTTACAGCATTGACAGCATGAATCCAGTTCTTCTTCATCATTAGAACTTGAATAAGACTCCAGAAAAAAAGGGTTCCTTCCGGATGGCATGACTTTGTTTTAACTTACCTTTTCTCTTGGATAATTTGTTTTAAAAGTTTTGTCAGTCGTTCTGTGGAGATGGAATTCAAGGAGACAACCTCAGCCATGCCTGAGTCTTTAAGAATCTGTGCATTGTCGTGTTGATCCCCATAGAAAGGCATACAGAGCATTGGTATGCCATGGTAAGATGCTTCAGCCATGCTGTTAGCACCAGCATGAGTAAAGAACAACCTTGTCTTGTTATGTCCCAGCACATCATTCTGTGGTACCCACTTCATAACTTTAATATTCGATGCAAATTTACCTTTGAAGTTATCTGCAAAGAAAAACCAAACTCTGTTTGACTGGAAAGATATTAATAACTGGACCACTACCCTGATTTTAACTACACTGCTAATGTGCCGCCTTGGGTTGACCCCTGGACCAGCCATCATATGTGAGTAGAATTGCTTGTTGGTTCTCTCCGAGTTCTCCACAAAACAAGAGTCTTAATTCTAGTGATGCCAATCTTTTTGGTACCTTGTCAATTAGCTGGAATGTTCAGCCCCAAGACTCCAAGATGGTGTAAAAAGCCTCGCCACCCATCCACCCGGAAAATGTTCTGGCATTACACGAGTGATTTCCAATGAAATGGTGGAATACTCACCCAGATTTAGCTTCCACAAGACTTTCTGAGGCAATTTAGAGAAAGCTTCATTCATGATTTCAATCGCATCGTTACTTATCGTATCTAATATTGAACCAAAAGATACATATATAACACCATTGTCACCAGATCTCTCGAAAAACTCCTCTAGCTCGTTTGGAAGTRGCTTTGGTGGGCTGGGCATGAAGTTGCCAACTTCGCGAATATCTAAAGAGGCAAAAATCTCTTAGTTTTGTCTAAMTTTAAAAGAGAAATAATTTGAGATAACGTGCTTTCTGATTGAAAAGTTTTGCAGCCAATCATATGTTGCGTTAGATTGAAGGTTCACTTACATGGTGGCAATGGCTGTGCGTAGTCAGTTACCAGGCTCACCGTCAATAAAATCATATCTACGGTTGCCATGGTTTCTCGGATACTTTTTTCTGGTTTGATCTTGTATTTTGCCTTTAGTTCTCCATAAGTTGGATAAAAACAGCCTTCGACGATGTAAAAACGATTTACGAGATAAGATCCAACATTTATAATCCTGTCCACAAGTCCCATGTTTTTTGGCCGGAAAGAATTGATCTGAGGTACGTAAGCTGGGTTAGAAGAATGACCGAACAGCACTATCGTTGGTGTACYTATACCACTCATTGATATCACAACGTGTGGGATACCAAACATATCTGCCACAAGAGAAGAACAAGGGTACAAAGAATCTCCGATCAAGACATCTGCTGTCTTTACTTCCTTCATCATGGCGTCATTGCTCAAAAACAGATCACAGTAGGTTTGTTGCTTTTTAAAAAGAAGAGATATTGTTTTTCTCATATTTGTTATCCCTCCTGATAAGGCTTTCACATGTTGTGCTCGTTTTTTTATTTCTTCTTCAGGAATTTCAAACGTCTTTACGTTTGATTTTCCAATGGCGTAACTGGCTTCTTCACCAACGAGAATAGAAACCTAAAAAAGAGTTTGAAATTCAGGAGTGTTAGAATTTACTCGATTCCCAGTAGTCGACTCCAAGATCTTTTTCTTCCTCCTCACAAAAAAAACCCTAGCTAATGAGACCATTTTCTCAAGGTTGCGTGCGCATCCAACTTGGCGGGCCAAGAAGATATATCTAAAGAGKAGAATAAACGATTTTAAATTTTATTCTCATTTTAAAAAATTTCATAGCAATAGACCAAATGCAAAACTCGTACCGATGTGAGGCTTAGTTGTGAACAAAGGGATCTGGCGTGATTCAAAGCAATCTGGCGTGATTCAAAGCAATCTGGCGTGATTCAAAGCAATCTGGCGTGATTCAAAAGTCACGAATCGTGTTCTGGTATCGTGCCCCATCAAGTTCCTTAAATTTGGATGCGCACGCAACCTAGAGAAAACGGTCTATTAATAATGGTTAGAGCTGTGCTCTAGACAGCTTCTGGGGTTACTGGGGTTAACATGGACTGCGAGGACCAGAGGACCTTCACATTCCCACTTTCAGTTCGACCCCATTAAATTAGTACACCAATATATATGGTGGGGGACGGGAGAGTAACACCTTTGATAGATATGACATGATATGAGCATGTTTTGGCTTTACTATAAAATTAATCCTTAGAAATAGTTTATTGACCTTGTAACTGAGTTATGAGATATATACACTTTTACTCTACATTATGTATTGCAACTCAGCAACGCAACAATTTGAACTGTCATCTTATCAATGAAATTATAAATAATTATTGCTAGGAAAAACACAATAGAAATCAGTTACCCAGGATAAATCTGTAAATCGAATACAGAATTGTCCTCATTGCATTAAACTTGAACATGGAGTTTCTCAATCAGACTCACTCCGATCTCAAAAACTTCAGTAGAGCATGAAAATAAACTCATAGTCCTTTGATATGCAGAGTTTGAATCTATCACAAACGATAAATTATTCTATACTGAGATAGCATATGCTTTGATCGTGCAGTGTTTGCCGTTTGAAATGTGCTCATTTTCATCCCAAGAGATAATAATTATCAAGCAAAGTTAGACGTCATCAACTAGTAGACAGTCCTTGAAGATCATTTGACTTTATAATATTACCTCATGTCCGCGATCTTTGAGCTCATGTCCAAGCTTTTCCATAACGATGAAATGACTTCGACCAAACTGTGGCATCATGACGATCTTTGCTGTAAAACATCCATTGGTTGATAGAAGAAGCAATAAACACAGCGCTTTGACGTCCATCATTACTTGTGGTGCACTCCTCCTTTATAAACATACTAAGTTTCTTCTTGTCACGCAAAGGGTGTCCCGATGAACTGCTTTTGTCACATAATCCTTTACCAAATAAGGTAATAAGTTCATGTTATAAACGACTCAGCAATGCATATATTGCATAGTAGTGTATTGTTTTATAGAACATGGATCGCAAATAAATGATCTCTAATTTAGTTTGAAGGGGATTATTAAATGTCATAGTGTGTGTTTCTTTTGTTGAGGAAGCGTGAAACTTCCATCAGAAAAGTAATCACCCATAAATAAACGCCGGTGTTTTCAGTAGTTGAGCGTTTCTATACTAATTATATTGAATTAACATCACTGATGTTTGTTTTTCATAACCCACAGGTGAACACAACATTCATGAAGCGAGATGCGCACTCGTCTGGTAGCGAAACGTCTTGCATCGATTTTTCACACACTGGAAACGTCATGGTTTCTAGAGGAGGTACGTGCAAATACAGAACTGGAGGGAAGGGATAGTTTATTAGCACAGGGGGGCAAGAGGTTGGGGCGGGGGACAATACATAAGACTCTAGGGGGTGGGGAACGAAACATTAAAGCAGGAGGGTGGGGTGGAGGACAATATATAAGAGTAGGGGGTGGGGAACGAAACATTAAAGCAGGAGGGTGGGGTGGAGGACAATACATTAGAGTAGGGGGTAGGGTGTGGGAAGAATCAGAGGGAGGTAAGAACTGCAAGAGTCTCTTTACTGTCAATATATTTTATAATATCATTACAGGCGATGATACAGTTAAATTATGGGATCTTAGGAATTTCAAAAACCCGGTTAACGTTGCTATTGGATTAGAAAATCATCACGCCCAGTAAGTAAAACAGTTATTCAAAACATTTCTTGTTCTTCTTGTGGATATCTGCTTGGATAAGAATGTTGTATTGATTTCTTTCGTATTTTTCCCCCCAGAACATCKTGTTATTTCAGCCCGGATAACAGGCTCATTGTTACTGGGACATCTGTAAGAAAAGGAGAGGTAGGTTACAATAAATCACTCAGAACAAAGTAAGTGTGACTATGAAACAATCAAGGTCACGGCACAGCACAGCATGACCGTACCGTGATTGTTTCATAGTCACACCATCAAAGTCACGGCACAGCACAGCATGACCGTACCGTAGAAGTGTTCACGGTACGGCGGTAGGACAGTACACCTTTTGCTGTTCATTAACAGAAAATGTACATTCATTTGTGCCAATAGTTGTATCAATAACGTGTAATGTACTTTCATCAACACCACAAGTAACATCATTAGCGCGGATCAACTTTCAATAACGACAATTGAATATGCGTGTACATTCATAGGCATCAATGGACAATCAATAGCGCGTTTGTACATTCATATGCGCGAAATGTATTTTCWTGTGCGMGAAATTCAACTTCAACTGACACCAAATGACAAACAATTGCATTTATGGACAATCACTTACCCAAAAGTGAAAATTCATTAGTGCTATTAGCATAATCATTGACAATCTATAACGCGTTTGGACAATCATGAGGGTCAACGTTATATTCTATAGCGTGGTTCGACAAACATTTGCATGATTCGAATAAACATTTAGAAACATTTCGCGCATATGAATGTACAAACGCGCTATTGATTGTCCATTGATGCCTATGAATGTACACGCATATTCAATTGTCGTTACTGAAAGTTGATCCGCGCTAATGATGTTACTTGTGGTGTTGATGAAAGTACATTACACGTTATTGATACAACTATTGGCACAAATGAATGTACATTTTCTGTTAATGAACGGCAAAAGGTGTAATGCATTATGACTGTATAGTATATAATGAGCATTTCATTGGCTTATTGTGCCAGGAATAGTGATAACTAGTTCATTTGTTTCCTGTGTGTTCGTCTTTAATCAGGGAGATGGTAAACTTGTGTTCTTAAACAAAGATACTTTACAACCAGAATATCAGTTCAAAGTAGGAGATTCGGTAAGTCAGTGTTAACCTGTTTTAGTTCAGCACCAAACCTCTCTCGCTCCAAATCGTTTGGTCTCTTCTCTTTCTTTAGGTTGATAGCCACTGACCAGATTATGCGGGCGCATCGCTGATATATTTTGTTTTTTCTGTTTTTACTATTTAGAGTGTAGTGAGTTCGTTATGGCATTCTCGTTTGAACCAAATTGTTGTAGGCACCAGTACAGGCACGGTCAAAGTCTATTTTGATCCAGAAAAGAGCAACAAGTAAGTCGAAGTCTAACATTGGGCTTCCTGTGGCAAAACAAACAAAGCAAAGACTGGAAAGTTGGACACAGGAAGCCCAGTTGGCTAGTGTCACGTGGTATTGCAGCTGATGTGAAAAGAACAATACATTCTTCCCCGCGTAGCCTCGCACGATCAGCGTCTACATGCGGCCGTGTTATCAAGGTCTATGATAACGATGTTTTTGTTTCCTAGGGGAGCCAAGTTGTGTGTGGGTAAAGTAAGACGTCAAAAAGTACAGCGAGACATGCCACTGCCTGATCATATCATCACTCGTGAGTATGATCACGTGATCAGTGTCGGCCATCTTGGATGACACCGGTCACATTTGACAAACACATTTTTGCATTGTTAATACGTTCGCGTCTGCATATAGTCCTGCACGTAATCACTGTCGGAATATTGAATGACACCGATGACGTTTTCCAAACCAATCTTTTGTATTATTAACAAGTTCGTGTCTTCATATTTCTGCRCGGTAGTGATCATGTTGTTTATTTGCAGCTCATGCGCTTCCCATTTATCGCCAATCACAACCAAGAAACATGAAAAAAGTCAAAGAAAAACAAAGAAAGGATCCTCTGATGTCGAACAGACCAGAACTACCCGTTACTGGACCAGGTACATACTTACAAGCATTGGGTTTATTAAAGAAATAGATAGCTTGGGCACGTGTTACGTGTAGTTATATGGCATCATGGGGATTGGCATTACACAAATTATTAGGAATTAGTGTGCAATGTGTTCTCATAAAGCATGCGCTTTAAACCAATCAGGACGCAAGTTTTGTATTATTTTTTATATTATTACATATTTTATTTTATATTATATAAAAACAAGTTTAGAAACCACCAACTAGATGTATTTTTCTACGTTCCACTTTTTCAATTTAAGTGTTTKTTTTTTTTCAAGGCGTGCGGTTTGGGCAAAAAATAAACAGTAGAAATTGCCCATTTCAAGGGCGGATCCAGGGGGGCAAAGGGGGGCTGAAGCCCCACTTCAACAGAAAAAAAAACAAAGCAAAACTGAAGAATTATATGCTTTTTTATTGTTTTCGGTTGTGTTGACGGATGAAACTCAATTAGCCCCCCCTAAACTCAATTAGCCCCCCCCTTAAATTTTGGCTGGATCCGCCTTTGCAAGCTGGATCCGGTGGTTCGATAAAGCCCAGCGAACCTAGTGATGTGTTAATTTCCATTTTTTATTATCAAAAAAGCGGGGCTGTCAATCGCACTATTCGCAACATCCATCAGATTAGAGAAGTTTATTCAGTATGGGATACAAAAAGTGATGGATCTCGAATGTTGTTGTTTTTTCTCCAGGTAAGGGTGGTCGGATCACATCTGGTATGTCTCTATCTGCTTTTGTGGTCAAAAATATCGCTCTGGAGAAAGCAGATGACTCACATCCCCGAGAAGCAATTCTCAAGCACGCTGAGGTATGTTATATTTAGGATATATTTCAATGACAAAGACTTTCAAATATTCGAAATGTCTCAGTTATACTCGGGAATAACTAATGACTAATAACTTATAACTAATAATAACTCYCTTGAGTATTATATCTTTAATTACTATAGTCAAGAGATGTATACTTGAATTTTATAGGCAGCAAAATCAGACCCTTACTGGGTATCACCAGCTTATGACAAGTAAGTCTATTCTATGTTAGTAATCATGTTATTCTTCACTCTTTTCCGGGAGAAAACTTGGGCCAACTCTGAAGCAGATTCACTGCCGTCATGGATCGCAAAAAGAACATCACACGACCCTAAAAATGCTTCAATAACCCAAACTGAATTCGAGAGTATTATAAGGACGGTTCAATAACACTATTGGAATTCGAGAGTAGTCAGGACGGTTTTTATAATTTCAGAACGCAACCAATACCTATTTTCCAAGAACCGGAAGAAGACGATGACGAAGACGATGAAGAGAGTAGCAACAAGAAGATTAGATTGATATAGACAACAATGTTTGTCTTGGAATCCGCTGACCGTTATTATTGCGCGCTATATTTTTAGTGAGTCTTGGAAAAGCTGTTGCTTGATTGGTGGATGGAATGGCTTCAGCCTGGATTGACTTGCTGTGCAGAACACTAAATACCCGGAGTATTGAACGTTTAGCAGATAGAGCCGGCCATAAACTGTTACCTTAAGAAGATAACTTGCCTACCGTTGACTTGCGTAACTTAATAAAAAGTTTCCTATTGCAATGCAAATCGTATTACATATATTTATAAAGGGCATRCAACGACAACTTCACTTCCTACAAGAATTGTTGGCAACCTTGGGGTTTCCAAAACGTCTAATATGTTTTTGTAGCTTGGCTATTGTCTCGGAGCGCCAGTGATCATGACAAATCATTAATCAATCATAACATAACATTTTAATACATTAATAAACATATTTTAACCACAAGTGTAGATTTAAAGCTGTAAAACCTCTCTTAACATTGATATATTTATCCATTCACTCATTAACAGTACCCATTTGACGTACACATATTTACAATTTCAAAACATTCGCGTACCCGCTTACACCCAAGTACCCATTTGACCCCACCCAACCAACACCTGCATCTACCTGTTCATTTATCTACCTATGTACCCTGTACCCATCCAACATTCACCCATCCACTTCACTTCCATCTACCTATTCACTGCCTACATACCCATTTGACTCGCACCCATTGGAACCATTCTACAGGCACCCATAAATATATCCTCCTCTATATACCCCATTTAACTTGCACCCTTCAAACACATACACCTATCAATCATTCCATCCACCCATATAGCCATCCTAATATCYTTTCACCTTCGCATGCATAAACCTATTCCTATCCTACTACCGCACTCCTGACGAAAAAAGTATGTTTATTTACGTACATGGGCCTCCTGTATTGTTATGTAGCGGAGTGGAGCCTAGGTTTGCTGGTTATTTCGCTGACCAGCATAACAGTGGGCGCAATCCACGTGAAAAGATATAAGGTTTTTGTCAGGAGAAACGACCGAAAAAAATGAATGGAAAAAGCTACAAAGAAGCTATTAATGACGTTAAAAATGATAAATATACCAAGAAACATTCTCGTTTTGGGTCATATTTACTGGCTTTACGTCCATGGTCGTTTTCTGCGTCGTTAATTCCCGTTGTTCTCGGAGCGTTGCTGGGGTGGAAGACAACCGGCGAGTTAAACATCCTTCTGACTTTAGTCACTACTGTTGCAGTCCTCTGTGTTCATGCTTCCGGCAATCTCGTCAATACATACTATGATTATCTACGAGGTGTAGATAGTAAGGTTTCAGACGACAGGACGCTTGTAGATCACATCTTGACTCCAGATGAGGTAGTTCGTGTTGGTGCTTTGACTTATGTTGTAGCAAGCTTTTGTTTTCTGGTCGTTGTGAGTTTATCACCCGCCAAGATGGAACATTTGGCTCTCTTGTTCTTTGGTGGACTTTCAGGATCTTTTCTTTACACTGGTGGTATTGGTTTGAAGTACTACGCCCTTGGGGATATCGTTATTCTAATAACCTTTGGACCTTTAGCTGTGCTGTTTTCCTATATGATCCAGTGTGGTCAGTTTGCTAGCTTTCCTCTATACTATGCTATACCACTGGCACTAAACACTGAAGCCATCCTACACAGTAATAACACCAGAGACATGGACAATGACGAAAAGGCTGGCGCAGTGACTCTGACRATACTAGTTGGTAAACATGCATCTTATGCTGTTTACTGTTTGTTGTTGTTTACGCCTTATGTCATCTGTGTTGTTTGGGGTGTCAACATCTCAGTTCGGTACTGCCTGCCACTGCTGACCATAGGTTTTGCATTCAGACTAGAGAAAGAATTCAGAGATGGTAAACTTGCTTCTTTACCAAAGAGAACTGCTAAACTTAATTTTTTCTTTGGGCTTCTGTATCTCATTAGCTTTGTCATAGCTCCACGACTACCACACATAAGGAAATTATAACTATTCACCTTTAGGAACAGAGTAAAGAGAAAAAAATTTTTAAACGTCACTCAACCGTAAATAGTTCATTAAGACCCCCAATTGAATTGTAACAAATTCTGCTATACGCAATGAGTGGAATATTTTGTGTACTYAAAAGACATTGCTTGCTTCCTGCAAAGCCGAAAAAATAGATTTGTGCCAAAAAATACCATGCTCTTGTAAAAAAAAGAGAAGCTGCAATTAAATTAGCCTTACAGTGACAAAATTGAATTAAAGTTTCTGCTTGAACACACAGCAGACTGTTAATGCAATTCACTTGAGGCATCAAGTGATATGCAAATATACACTAGTTCACGGACGGATGATCGGTTGTCAAGCAAAGCCAATTCTTAACTAAGGAGCATTTTTCTACTTTTCYGATCAAAATCATGAAAAATAAATACTAAACATTCATATTTAAACTAAAAGAGGCTGTTTCCTGGTATTTTTGTTTGGTTTAGGCTATTTATAAAAAATATCCCAAAAAGTCACTTAGGCCATTTTCATTTTCATCCCTTCAATTGCTTTTCGTTTAAGGCTATAAATGTATACATTTCRAGCATTTGTAAATACTTCTTTATAGGAGCTTGGTAATTATATATATCTCAATAAATAGATTGTTATAATGTTAAAGATCATTCTAATAAATGTACATTATGAATCCTGTAGTTATTTAGAAAGTTATTTTGTAGATCAATGAGGGGAAATTCAATAAGATGTAAAAAATAAATAAAGATTTTTTATTTTTCCTTTCCCTGCAAATAAAAAGTTCAGTTGATATCAAATGCATTATGTACAGAACTGTACATCTGAAAAGATCTGGTTTCAGATGGCCAGTTTTTTCCTATAACATATGCATGTCAGATAATATTACATCACACRAATGATTTCTAGTAATTGAAAAGTTTATTGTATTGAATAATCCATACCTACTAATTAATCTGCATGGTTATTTGGTATATCCGCCAATCAAAATAATGACAAGAAGCTAAAAATTTGATTGACAGATATACCAAGACCTGCAATCCAGAATAGTGGCTAATACACCAATACCACAATCATTGTTCTACCTCCCTAGTTACAAGCTAAAATRTGTTTCTAATATACTGCATGGAACTGACACTGTTGAAAATTGTTAATGTCTGTCTYWGAATCACTGCATTCTAATTATAAAGGTACATTAAGGAAAAATCAATAATTTAAAAAATCTTAGGAATTCAAGTTCGTAGGTCAGACATTCTGTATTCCATATTGGGAAAACTATCCATTGTTTGGGTGGACACAAGCATAGCTGGGATCGGTCTATTATCCTAGTAAATGAGTAAAAAGATGTATAAATAGGACTCCATAATTATTCAGCTAAATATAATTTTCCATTTTATTCTAACGTCAACTCACAATATTCCAACCAGACCTGATATAAATACATAATAATGAAAGTAAAGAGAAAAGGGAAAAACTTCAAAAATGTCAAGACCCAAGTACCCATGGGTGGGGAGGGTGAGGAGAGTATATTATATGACCCTCTTGTTATGGCAGACCATGTAGATCATAGGAAGTATATAGTTCTTCTGTAGCATCATATACAGGACGAATAGCATCAACTGCATCTTTTAACAGTTTCTTTGCTTCTTCATTGCCAACATCAGCTGGAGATGCCTTCTTAATCATGTCACCAACACTAGCCAGTGTGTACATCGCAAGTAAAGCAGCCTTTCTGATCAACCATGGATGATACTTAGCCAGTGTTTCGTTATACGACTCAGACGCTAACGTAGATGAGCTGTCGTTCTCGCAAGATTCACTCAGTCGCTTCATGAAGAGCATGGTAAAAGCCAGAGCTCGATGAAGCCTTAGTAATGTTCGTGAACCGGATAAAGGTTTAGTTTGGGCATCTGTCAATTTATTTTCAACTTCATAATCAAACATGCACTTCACATTTTCGTATTTATCACCACTTTGATTTGTTCTGTGATGCTGAAGAATTCCTATTTTATCYCTGACATCAGAGGTTATAAATCCAAACACGGATCCAAGGGAGTCAAAGAAGATACACAGCTCATCATATCCTCGGACGTACTCATCCAGACAAATGCTTTCATCTTGCCTCGCCTTCATAAAAGCATCAACCACCACATCTAGGCGAAAACTGCGCTCACACATGACTTACACCAATCAAGGGCAAAAAAACTACTCGTGATAGGCCAGGAATGTTTGATTTTTAAATTTTAAACGATTTAGTAAAGTACTTTTGGTTCCACGGAAGTGATTTTAATCGAATGACCTACTCATTAAATATTGATTTATTCATGGTCTGCAATACCACAACAAACAAATGCGCCAAGTTCTCTTGCGCACGTATTATCAGATATACCCGCTGGTTATCTGTCAGAAGACGTTCCAAAAATAGAAACTAAAATGCTCTAATATTATCCTTTAATACTGTGTTATTATTAGATTAGCTGACCAACAGAATGCCCAATATCAGTGTAGTACCATTAGGTAAGTGTCGATGGAGAGATATATCGAGAYTTCTTTGCTCGTGTGCGAGTACGCATTTGATTTGTAACATTTTATTTATTCKAATAATAATATTAATGTTGATTTTCTGCTTTAATTACAAGTGCATTTCAGTGCGTAAACATCCTCTCTCTCTGATGTTCATAATTATACTGTTATATATTTATATTTACCATGGCTGGCTCACAGTAATATTATTTKTCAATGTTTTTCTTTCCATGTGTCCTCTCATCACTACAGGCGCAGGTCAGGGTAAGTACCTGTATTTACATATTATATTATAAGGTGGCTCTATTACGAAGGGGTGGGGACCATGTCCTCTGTCTGAATCACTTGTCCATGGCTCACATGTCGCCTTTTCAAGGCCATATGTCGGTTGTTGAAATTTACCCCTAACTATATTTTAAATCATTGTTAATGCAGATATACAATTCTTATTTCAAACATAAAAGCAAGGAATATTATAGTCATTGATCCAAAAGCAGAGAGTCTGCAATTATGTAGTCACATATGGACAGACAGACAGACACCTAGATCATACCTCTAACACAAGCAGTCAGTCAATCACAGTATATAACAGGAAGATAGTTGGACCCATATATGTATAGGGAGATAAGTGCTTTTTCTGTTGAATTTAATTCAACTGTCTGTTGTTTTATTTTTGGATTCAGATGTTGGGAGAAGTTGTATTTTGGTCAGTATTGGCGGCAAGAATATCATGTTGGACTGTGGTATGCACATGGGGTACAATGATGAGGTGAGTTACAATTTCTTATTTTACTTCTAATATGCTTTTATTACCTACTATTTTCCCATCTCAAATCGCATGTCATTTCCTTGATAATTATTTCTTTCTTTAACAATAATTATACTACATGTCATTCCCTTGAGTATTATTTTTTATTATCAGTAATGTTTTCATCTCAAATCATCATGTCATTTTCTATAGTCTTATTTCTTCATACAATATAATTCATTGTTTTCAGAGGCGATTCCCAGATTTTTCATACATAACAAGATCAGGTCAACTAACCCAGCATCTTGACTGTGTCTTAATAAGGTTAGAAAATCCTTAACAGGTTTTAAAAAGAACACTACTGTTATCCTCTTGTGAAAAAATATAGTAATGTTTCAATTTATACTTTTTCTTAGTCATTTTCACCTTGATCACTGTGGAGCTCTTCCATACTTTTCTGAGATGGTTGGTTATGATGGTCCAATCTACATGTCACATCCAACCAAAGCTATATGTCCTATCTTATTGGTACGTTAAAGCAATATATTGCAAAACATGTTGTCAGTCTTTTAGTAGTGTCACTTGACATTGTTGATTTACCAACAGGAAGATTACAGAAAAATTACAGTTGAAAGAAAAGGTGAAACAAACTTCTTTACATCACAGGTAATCAATTAAWTTACTTTTGTAAGATATCAAATTAAAAAAAAAACAGAGTACAATCTAAAAATAAGATTATTGACGGGCTTATACAAGCGGAAGATGCTAGAGTGATCTAACTGCAATTAAATTAAGATGATGTTAATGTAATTAAATCTTTATTATACTTGCAGATGATCAAGGACTGCATGAAGAAAGTGATACCAATAAACCTACACCAATCCATCAAGGTATATACAGTACAGCATATATAATAACTCCTTATCTCTCCTCTTCCCTCTTCCCTTTTCCCTCTTCTCTCTTCCCTCTTCCCTCTTCCCTCTCCCCCTTCCCCCTTCCATCTCTCAACTCCCTCTCAAGGCCACTGTGGGAATGATTACAAACCAGCTCAATATCTTTATTCAAACTATTTGAAGGTAGATGATGAGTTAGAGATCAAGGCATATTACGCTGGCCATGTTCTTGGTGCTGTCATGTTCCACATGAAAGTCGGCACAGAATCAGTGGTCTACACTGTGAGTTTGTTATAATATTATTTCATCAACCTTTTTAGTAAGTTAATAAAATCTCTAAAGAAATTTATTTTTATTTTTGAAAGGGTGACTACAACATGACTCCAGACAGACATCTTGGGTAAATGATTACACACATATTATTTAGTAATAATCTTTCACTAACTGTACCCACTATTGATTGCTAGAACCTTTCACTATTGAAGAGTTTAGGGCGTAATAAGTGTGGCTGTCTTTGTCTTGCAGCTCTGCATGGATCGATAAATGTAGACCAGATATCTTGATCACTGAGTCAACTTATGCTACAACTATTAGAGACTCTAAAAGGTAAAAAAACTTATCTATTCTTAGGGTGCATGTGACGTCATAGCCACCATGTTGGTTGACCTTGAAAAAAATATTTGTTTTTGGTGTCTTTTGTCATGTCAACCAACATGGTGGCCTTGTGTCTTGTTCTTTCATTCTCATGGAAGGGATGGACRCTTCCAGTAACCCCATGGTTTTTATCTTTTAACAGGTGTCGAGAACGTGACTTCTTAAAAAAGGTCCATGAATGTATTGACAAAGGAGGAAAAGTAAGTCAGAATCAAGTTCTATCATCTACTTTACAAGTCTTCAGGAAACGTTGAGAGAACAAGACACTGCKGGGAAATTAGTACACCCACCCACCCAACCCACTCAGAAAATTCAAAACAAGTGAATTGTGAAATCAGTTGAATCCCCACTCCTCTCTCTAATCAATGGAATTAGCACTACCTACCCAACCCCCACAATATTCTCTTTGGACTCAGTGACCATAATCCTGATATTTGTAGGTTCTCATACCAGTATTTGCTTTGGGAAGAGCACAGGAACTGTGTATTTTACTTGAGACATACTGGTAAGGACTTATGACAGCCATGATGTTGTACCTTGTGATCATCATGTTGTTGTGGAAGAAAGATATGTTTTATAGTTCACTTARAGCTTCAAATGTTTCCTTTCAAGATGTCTAGCATATGCTAACAGTTAACTATTTTGTTTTCCTACACAGGGAACGAATGAATCTTAAAGCTCCAATTTATTTTTCAACTGGGCTCACTGAAAAGGTAAAGCCTTGGAAAGCCTCCCTCTCTGAACCCGTCTTGACGATGGCAGGAAATAGAGCATTCAGTACCCACTTCCCTGCAGCATAATATTCCCAATGCAGTTAAATTTGGGGAGCAAAACCATGGAAGCCTAACCTCTTAAGAAATATCATTCATCATATATTGCCTTCCAAATCTAGCTGCACTGAAAACGGGGTCTGTGGAATATGGACATTTCYCATTCAGTTTTGATGTTGTTATTCATCCCAGGCCAATCACTACTACAAGCTGTTTATCACCTGGACAAACCAAAAAATCAAAAACACTTTTATCAAGAGAAACATGTTTGAGTTTGAGCACATTAAGGTAAAAAGCAGAGAGAATAATGGGATGCAATCCACTTGGGCATAATGTTTTCCCATTTCAGACTACATGTATGTCGCCATTCCCTAGAGTATCATTTTTTTGTTTAATGGCTGTGCTGAGAAGTCACATGAAAATGCTACCCTCAAAAAAAGAGTCTTTTTATCAAGGGAWTGACATGTGGTCTGTAATGGAAAAACATGGGTCCATTTGTAGCATCCTTTATTCCATAACTTGATTTTTCTTTATTGATTTGTTTAAGAAAAAGAATTCACGTGACAATCTTTTGTTTATCTGTGTTACAGCCATTTGATCGTTCATATATTGATCAACCTGGACCTATGGTAAGATGCTTGTTTCTAGTTTTTCTCTCCAAGTTTTCATCCCTCTGCAAAACCATACATGCYAAGTTTTAATTTTAGTTGGGCATTACTGAGCATTTTATTTCTTTTTTTCAGGTTGTTTTTGCTACACCTGGAATGTTACATGCAGGACTTTCTCTGCAGATTTTCAAAAAATGGGCCTCAAATGACAACAACATGGTATATATTATCAATTCATGGAGAGGGATTGGAATATTCCTGGATAAGATATAAGTTATATACARTCATGTAATATTATTTCAGGTTGTTATACCAGGATATTGTGTGGCTGGTACCGTTGGTCATAAAGTACTGGCTGGACAGAAAAAGATTGAGTTGGACAAAAAAAATGTGGTACGTACAGCTGTACTATGGTATAAGCCATATCACTATTTTTTCATGTATTATGCTCAGTTTTTAAATGGAATCTTTCTTTGTTGAATAGATAGATGTCAAGCTATCAGTGCAGTATATGTCTTTTAGTGCTCATGCTGATGCTTCTGGGATTATGCAGTTGATTCRCCAGGTGAAGAAACTCTTAGCTGTCATAGGAAAACCTCTTTTCGCTCCCTCTCTCATTCCTTTCTTCCGTCCCTTCTTTCATCCCTCTTCCCCTCCCTTTCTCCTTCCTTCCTTTCCGCTATTTCTCCCTCCCCTCCTTTCTTCTGTCCATCCATCCCTCCCTACTTCCATCCCACCATTCCTCCTTCCTTCCATCCCTTCCTCTCTCCTTCCATCCCACCATTTCTTCTTCCTTCCATCCCTCCTTCCATTCCTCCTTTCCCTCCCTCCCCTTTCTTGTTTCGTGTTTCGTATAAATTTGAGATGGTCGTGATCATTTTTCATTTTATTTTTATATTTTTCTTCAAAGGCTGAGCCAAAGAATGTCATTTTGGTTCATGGAGAAGCAGGAAAAATGGACTTTTTACGACAGAAAATAATGCAAGAATTTAGTAAGTAAATAATYTTTTTCATCATTACATGAYCACCAAYATTATCATCTTTGTAATCACTATCATCATTCTCAACATYATCATCACYATCATTGTTGGACATTAAGCCAATTATCAAAGGCCTTTACACAAGTCYACCCTCTTCTGTCCCACAATGCATCACTTCATATTACCTTACGATATTTTGCACACTAGACATACAGTGTTACAAACCAGCCAATGGAGAAACAGTCTACGTCACCACTGAACCCTGTATAACTGTTGATATGGCACTTAGTCTGCTGAAGAGAAAAATAGATGCCATCTCTGCTTCAGGTTTGTCTTACCCCCTCTGGTGTGAAGTTTAGATTTATTAATTTATATCGTAACAGATATAATAAACTAAAGCCATATTTAAGAAGGGGCATCTAGGATCAACCTTCCTATCTCTGTTGCTCAGGGTTAGCCCTATCACATTCACGTTCCAGTGAAGTTGCAGTAAAAGGAAGATGCGCATTCTTTACTTTACCATTGGTATTTGTGAATATTTTGACACTGAATTAATCAGTATGTAATCAAGAAACACAGCAGTATTTCAAGGTCTATTTATTCTACTATTTACGTGTGTTTTTATGTCTGTATAGATATTAAAAGAGCCAAATTAACACCTAATAACAACCATCTACCACTGCAAGGCGTTCTGGTCATGAAGGACACGGTAAGATATCCTACGTACTATCACCATTCTTACTGTAGTTAGTGTTTGACTATCTTTCTTTCTTGCATCAGTCGTTTCGTTTACTGGAATCAGAAGAAGCCATGAAAGAGCTAGGCCTTACTCAGCATCAACTACGRTTCACTTCTACTGTTACCATGGAGATATCTGAACCTAGTAACGTGATATTGGAAAGGTTACATTCTCATCTTGAAAGGTAATACATCAGCTGGGTGCAGGGTTTAATCTTATTGGTTCGTTATGGATTAACATTGACTTAACAGATCAAAATCAGTTTTTCATGTTTGATACTCTGATCAAAACACGCGGGATGTTGAGAGAACACGAGAGGAGCGTAGGAAACCACGACACGTAGCAGAGTTTTATAAAATAACAAACTCGCGAAAAGATCGAAAAAAAGCAAATTTAAGTAAATTCTCCATACATGCCGTCTTATTCAAACTGACCAATGGGCGCGCGCGATAGATTAAAAATGACGATATCGTGTTTTGATACTCTCATCAAACATGGTTTTTGACCAATCATAGCGAGCGTAGTATCCCAATTATTTTATAAAGTGAGATCATCTTACCCAGGCCTTTTCTCCAACCTGGAAACGAGGTTGATAGTAACCTTATAAATTGTGGTATTTTTATAGGCTATTACCCAACTATACCATACAAAGAATCACCGGTGGATGTCTGTCTATCGACTCTGTACTTTTAAAGGTAACCATCAAAACTGTGATGAAAACCACTTCATCCCCAYCCTCACCTAATCTTATTATATTTGTACCTTAGAAGTGCATCCAGGAGTGAATTTGGTTTTAGGCTAGAGAGATTTTAAATTTCTTTCATCAAGGAGACTTGAGAGTAAGAGAAACTGTAGAAAAACTTTCTTTCTCTCCTGCTTTTTTCGTTTCATTCAGATCTATTCAGGGCTCCAAATGATAGCAAATTTTTCAACGAAAGGATGACCCTGAAGTTTAGTGAAGTGAAGGTTTCATTCATTTCATACCCGCTATTTCGTTTTTCATTCCCAGTTAAGCGACAGTGCATCTTCAGATGATCGTGGAACATCTYCGWCYAGTTCCTGTAGCTTACTCGTCTCCTGGTCATTCCAGGTAARTCTTGATTGATGCCTCGGTTACATGGTGCAGCTGTTGYGCAGGGSCATTTSCAGCAGCGTTGCAGGTCATGTTYACACCATGGTACTTGTTGCACGCTTCGTTGCAAAAGTATAWCTCGATTCTATTTTAATTGTTCAGAGCAACAGTTAGAGAGTTTGTGCTGGGTCTTAACGTGCCAATTATTTTTAGCCGTGTAAGGAATATAGTTAGATACAGTTTAATTTGCTGTTCAACAGGATGAAGAGCTTGGGAGTCACRTGCTGTCTTTACTGCGAAATCGCAAAGACATCTTAACTTCACAGACTCCAATGGAAGTAAGGCCTTCATTGACTAGATATTGATGTTGTACGGGTCTTCTTTCCAAGATATAATGGATGCGGGCTGGATGACCTCGTACTGCATAGGATTACGGTACAGAGTTGAAGAACAAGGGATCAACTGCTTTTGATCTAAACCCCATCATGCATAGGTCGCGCCTCTATTGCATTGTCAATGAACAGTAGACTTTCACATCTCTTCGAGGCTTTTATTTGCAATAACCGTGTCGTACTGTTCTCTACAGAATCCACTTTACACTTGACTTTAAAACTTGGTAGATTTATAAAAGGATCTCCAAATTTGTTACATTTAGCTGAAAATCAGGATAGATTTTGATTTGTTTTGATTGCGCCTTCTTTTCTCTAATATTCTTTTCCTCCGGTTTTCTTCCGTTTGCAAAACACAACGTGCAAAATTGCAATTCCATCTGTGAGTTAGCCATTCCCTGACATAGGATGTTTCGGGCTGTAGTAAAATACATTGATTTTATTTCCCCACTTTCTGTGTTTTGTCATTGAGTTCAAACCTTCAGTTCAATCTACTATACGAGAAATGTAAAAATTTAGCAAACAAAGCCAAATGTCCATGCTCTATATTCTTCAATTGTTGCGATACAGATTGTGTAAAATCCAGAGGACACTGACTTTGTGACTATTATCGAGAGCTCCTTTTAGTCGCTTATTAAACTGCTTGACTGCCTCATCTTCAGACACCTCGAGGTTCAAGGTTTTTCTGAGGTAACCAATGTCACTGGGTGTGCGTAGTTCGGGTATCCCAGCAGATAACATCATTACAAAAAGATTGATCAGCAGTGAACCCTTGCGACGAAGAATCAGGAACGCCTGCTCGCAAATTCCTCTGAAACTGAACACAATAACAGGTGATTAGATTTAATTATTTTGAGTTATAACCTCCAGTTCTTTTCCCTCTTGAAATAAGAGTGTACCAGACTAAACAAAATCCCTTGCCCTCAACCAATACTATCTCTCTGGCGGACATGTCTAGAGTAGCTTATTTTTGCTTATTTAGTTTAAAAATGTGAGTTGTTATAAGAGCAAAGTAAGCATCAGCTCAGGACCTTCAGTCTTCGTTAAAAACACTTGCATTCAAAGGGATGCTCCTCCAAGGTTAATACATCATCCACTCTGCTTTCACTGACAAAAAAGATAAATATAGAGTTTCTTACTATTGAAATTCTTCAGTGTCCTCGGGTTTGCGGTCTGTTCTTCCTTTAGTTATCACGTGGACAAAATGATCYGTCAAGACGAAAGGAACTCTCTCTCGACGAATACCAAATTTCTTTTTGAAGTTACCAAGAAAATGACCAAAGTCAATGTGGAAGAGCTTAAAGTCAGAAAGTAAGAAAAAATGAAATAATACACTGTATCGGCACTACTTGAAGTACTGGTTTGATTGTTACCTGTCCTGTCTTGGACACCATRATGTTATCACTGTGTCTGTCACCCACTCCCAGTACATACGTAGCTACACAATACCCAGCACATGACATCGTGAACCTACGTATTGCTTCATTCAAACTAAAAAAAAAGAAAGAAATCAAGTTCAAAATCATCTTCAACTGGCCAATAGGGAAGCACCGGTGGCGTGCGCTGCTAATGCGCCGCCTCTCASCGATGCAACCCAAGTTCAAGTCCTGCCTGTTGGTTCTCTCCTGTGCTTCAAGGGTTTTTCTCCAGGTTCTCCGGTTTTCCTCCCTCCTCAAAAATCAACTACTATATTCTAATTCGATCTTTGGGCTTTCACCTAGTTTGGAGCCTAGCTCTGTTGTGATTGTCCCATGCTGTGATACAACAGCTAAAGCTAGTAGAATAAAAGATAACAAGAGATTGTTTTCTTACTCGTCTTTTTCCCCGTGCCAAGTATTTAACCAATCCAAGATACAACACTTGTTAAGAGCACCAGATATTGCTCCTTGTCGTGTTTGAATCTTGGCTATAGTTTCTGCATTATCAACCACCTGGATCATACCAACTTTATCCCCAGTACATAAACATCCATAAGGAATCATGCTAAACAGAAAATACAAGCAAAATATTGTAAAAATTAYAACAACAAATGATTGTCTACTGAGAACACCAGCAGACCACTGACGAAAGGGGACTGTCAGTCTGCGACAACATGGACAGCCTTGCGGCTTACCTATCTTTAAGCCCAACCTGGTTTTGTTGCCGGGTAGAGAAAAGAAAAGGTTGGAATACAAAGAAAGAGCAGCGAGTATGACTTACTCTAGATCTAGTCCTTCTTGCTTCCACAGTCGATCCATGATCCTTATCAGCTGTAAGGTCAACATGTCTTGACGCAGATCTAAAGTAGAAAGAGAGAGGTAGATAAGCTAATGTCTTGTTAAATAAATATCTTGATTAACGTCACACTCACCATCCCCACTCTTGAAGATTATCTTCACAGGGTTTGCTAGTTCATCATGGTTTTCAAAATCAAGCCACAACGGCTTCATCTTGGAATCCATAAACTTACACTTGTCCACCCTGAAAGTTTAAAACGTTTRATATGTTTAAAATTATCWTAGGATGTGGTTTGTTACTACCACATAGTCATAAGGGCACACTGCAGGGCGTTCAACACAGTACTTTGAATAGCATACACAGGAAAGCAAACACCTAGTGAAAGAACTTTTTCAATCATTTTGAAATGTAAAATTTAAAACAAATTTTGTGTGACTGTAAAAACATTTGTACAGTACAGTGACATACATGTACTTTATCTAATGGAGTAACAAGATAGAAGAAACCATCRAGCACGTCATGATTCAACTCACCTCAATCTTCTGAGTTTGTAGGTTGGATCAAGAGGAGATATTAGTTTGGAAAGAGCTTCCTGGTAGGTCTTATGTTGCAAGCATTCTCTCATTGTCTGCAAACCTTTCTCTCTTTTACTACTGTCCACATTGTACAGCAAACTGGAGATGGTTTTGAGCTTCTTTAGTGCTTCAATCTGAAAGAAAAACAATTGCAACCAATTTTCTTGAAATTTCAACCTTCCATAAAGAGTCATTACCTTATGATTTGAACTATTTCGACATTGTAAGAAACCATGTTGCCAAAACATGTTCTTTTTTCTTAGTTTTTKGATACAATATCTTCACAGCATCTTTAATAGTGAAACACCAACAAACCTGTTTTTGCAAGCTCTTTATGTGATCAGGMGCKCCTCTCAGATATGCCTCCAGCATCAAACCAAATCTTACAGACACTTCAGGATTGTGCATCTCRGCTCTTAACAGCCAAAACAGAGAGTGGCCTAATACTTGATYGTTGAGTGCTCGCTTGAGGATAAACATTGCTAAGTCACAGTCCAAATATGACTCAAATTTAAGAACCTGAATGAAGACGCAGAATATGAATGGAGATATTTACRACAGCAAACACTTGAAACAAATTATAGTCGAGCACACAGTCTTAGCTTCTGAGATATTCTTGCTAAAGTTTTGAGTTTGTAGAGCATAGCAACAGTAACTAAGGGGAATTGGAGCCATAAATTACACTTTGATTCCAGGACTTGGGATGAATCAGCAATGTTTCAATGTGATTGGCTCAAGTTTCTTATTTGAAATCATTGATTTCAACTTAGCCAAGATCAGGGTTTTAGAAATTAACTYATAGGCATTAATTACTCGAATTTCTCCCCTCCACTAGACTCAACTGGCAGGTCAGATTTTATGGGAAATATAACATAGCTGAATGATATATCATTACCTGGACTAGTTGTAACAAATATTGACCAAGATCACCATCACTGAAAAGACAAAACAAATATTTAATCTGTTGTTATTCTGCGATTGCGATATGGATGACCAAGAGCAGTTACAATACATACCTCATATTCTCRAGGCATCTCACAGCAAATTCTCTGACTTTCTGGTCAGCATAATTACAATCTAGGATCTCCAGAGCTTGCTCAGGATCAAGAGGTTCCCAAGTCTGTAAGAGCACTTGCATCTGTGAATTCAAAAAGACTTTGAATTTGAACGTGGCTAAGGTAAAAGTAATACAGAACAAATAAATAAAATAAATCTCTTTATTTAAGTGTCTAGTTGTCCTAGCGCTTTCACACTAATTGGGGACACTTTTCGCTCACACACACTACCACTACATTTAATATTCTATGCACACAACATTGCTCAATTCACATGTTATTTTTTATGGAGGGAGGAAACCRGAGAACCTGGAGAAAACCCTCGTAGCATAGGACAGAACAACACATCAAAAACGAACTCAATTTACATGTGGCGATCGCAGGGCTCCAACCAGCRACCCRACCCGTTGGACTCACAGYGGTGAAAGATGATGTGTTAGCCTTGTACGCCACCCATAATCACAATCACATCCTAGTAAAATTACAAAATCACACAAAGGCAGCCAAAAGAAGGGGGAGACAATCTTTGACTTAATGTTAGTACCTGTGCTACATCTTCCTTGCAGTTCCACTTCAAACAGCTCAGTAATTTCCCCAGTGCATGTGGATAGTCCTCTCGGCATTTCATTCTATGGTACCAAATAATAAAATGTATATCAAATATTTAAAGATGTGTGATTAGATTAATATGTTACATTTAAGTTATGTGAAAGCCTCTTCTTCGTAATTTTAGTCAATTTCATTTGTTTTGATGTCATTACCTTAGCAACCAGACAAAATCCTTATCTTGCTCAAGGATTGGATCAAGTGGCTCTCTATCGATAATCTGCCGCAACTTTCGTAATTCACTTTCAGAAAATGATTTCTAGAAATTATCAAATTTTAAAAAATCAGCTGATAGAATAAAGTAGGTTTCTTGATCTATTTTATTCATAGATTCAATTTATAAAAATAATGGCTTCTAGAAATAATTTGTCTCAAAAAAAGACAAAAGAATGATATGATAAAGACACGTATACTGTTTGGAGGGACTCAGGAAGAGTTATTTACACTCCTTGGGCACTCAATATCCTTGATAAATAAGTTAGTTTTGTTTTCTTCATTTTTATGTTTTATCTTGCTTTTTCCTTTGAATCATCCTTTGCCTCATATCAACTCYACTTTTCTTCTAATTCCCTCTTTTACTCCAAGGAAGGGCTAATGTCCAAAACTTAAGTACACTTATATCTTCCAYACACACTGTTTAGGTTTCATTCTTATTCACTTGTTACGAGATTAACATATTAATAGGTTTAACTTACGTAAATGTCATCGTGGGTGTGATCTGCCGCCATATCCACAATCTAGAATCACAGTGCATATTAATAGTGAGATTATTATTTATGCTGACATTGTATTCTCATTTCTTTCCTTTGAACAAATTAATCTATGGCTATGTACTGACAGAGGAAAACCTTGGAAAACTCACAGCTAGAGTTATGGCACTACATCGCACCCGCTAGTCTCCTACTCAGCTGCTATAAGTGTCGTCACGCAATGCTCACTTCCCTAAGTAGGGAGTAAGCATTGCGTGACAAACCTAATAACGGCTGCGTAGGAGACTACGCACCCACAAAACGATTTAAAATTATATAATTTTACTTCTCAAATAATCTTTTTATTGGAAATATTCTTAGAACTAAACTTCAATTTAGCGATTCCTGAAAAAGCTTTGGGATGATSAAAGGCTGGGCAGGCACAGGGTCTTGGAAAAGACCCTTGAATCAAGATAATCAGTTCATATGTGGTGCGAAGTCCTGAAAATGAACCAAAGACCCCAGAGATGTCATACCACTATTGCTGTTGTAATATGATTAAGGAAACGTTTTTGAAATTTACCTCATGATATGGGGGGTAAACTACTGTATTCGCATAGCGCTGAAACTCAATCAGGAGAACAGGTGACATATTGGTGTTGATATGGSACACCACTGTACCAATAGGGTTCAGTTGCTCAGCTATTGTTTCAGTTACTGGCCACGTCACAAGGGTAAGTGGTCCTTGCYGAAGTTGGCCACGAAAGTCAAACAAGGTTGTGTTGACCCAAGCCAAAGGAATGGAATCCTGAAATAGTGAATAAAGTAAGTGGCAATCTGTACCACTTCTAATTTTACAAATAAATAATTAATTGTATATTTCTAGAAACTATGAGCTGCAGATTTACTTAGGTAATGGAAAAATGTGGATGCCTTGTGCACAACCAACTAGTACACTGAAAGGTAGGTAACTGTTGCTTTAATATTAAATTGCAGTGATAATCAAACATAATATGGTATTGTTAAACAGTCATCTATACATCAAGCTCTTCTTTACCTTGGTTTTGTTTCTGCTCTTGGTATCATACACCCCATAWARSACKAGACAGAGTCGAGCCATTCTTGGTATATCAGAAACAAGAATATCAAAATTGAGGAACTCAYTCCAAACTGGAGAAGGACCGTTACAAAGCTTGGAGTTGTTGATTCCACAAAGAACTTGGTGACCATGGTATATACCTGCACGAACTGCAACCTTAAATAAACACCCAAACAAGCATGTTTACTGTGAAGCACAGGTGGGATAGCAGTGAGAGCACTTGCCTTTCACTAAGATGACCCGGGTTGGATTCCCTGATAGGCATCGTATGCGACTAAAAATGTTGTYTGTTGGTTCTCTACTGTTTTGAGGGTCTTTCTCCTGGTTCTCCAGTTTTTCCTCCGTTGCAAAAATGAATTTCTAAATTCCAATGGGAATCCAGTAGAAAAAGAGTAACTCTGTGGATGCACTGTTTATTCCTTTTCATTGTTGTTGTTGTTGTTGTCTCTTTAAATACAAGCTTGCAAAAAGCTAATTATGGTATGGGATACTTACTTTTATAGATTCTCCAGTGTTTACGTTGAAGGCTGACACAATTTTGATTTTCAAGCTTGTATTAATACTCCATAATGATAGGCTTTCTTCACGAGGGGGGAGGGGTGGGGGTGGTCTGGTAACTGGATCAACAGTCTGTTTCCCTGTTACGCTTATATCTGTCACTTTCAAGGAATCTCTCTTTACAAGACACAGTACTGGTCTTTCACATCTCGTTATGCAGTCTTGTATGTACTGAAATTTAAACCAGGAAATATAATAATACACTAATCTACACAAACAATTCAAGGAAAAATATAATCTTGTTAAAATAATGTACATAACTTAATAATTTTTTTCTTGTATTATTTTTCAGTTTTATGGTTCATTACCTTCACTGTTTTCCAATCTCTCTTGAGACATAACATGGCAAACAGTCATTGATAATTTTACAATTCATAATGMATGTATTCCTAAAAGATTTTCTAATATCTGGAAAGAAAGGTTTTATGGAAAAGCCCTTTTAAGGAGAAAATTCAGACCTGAGATATTTTTTAATAAGAAATCATAAAATTCCTTAAGAACTCTTATTTTGATGACACACTTCGTTGACCACCCATCAATGATTAGCTATCATTATTGCTGTGCCTTAATATATTGATTCTGGGATGTGATAACTGCTGTCAAATGACGTTGTATCACAGGCATCCATGGGACTATTTTCCTCCACAGCTAGGACAGAAACTAGTGATGGCTGTGGAGCGGACTACCATGGGACCAATTTCAGCCAAAAGGCTTTTTTCATTTGAATTTTTTTTCAAAAATCATGTTGCTCTCAGCTCATGGCCTCCCTTTTGACAGCAATAACATCTTGAATCAATCTATTGATTCCACATTACAAATGACACAGCTCTTGTGGACATCACCATCATTACCTGGTATTGAAGTAAAGTATAGTCACCCAGGAGGTAACATTCTCTTCCTAGAACCTTCAGCACAAAATCRTTAAGGTTATCAGTCTCATGATGYYCTCCTCCCATGATTGCTCCCCTCTTCCTCAAAACAAGCAAGAGTAGCTCCTGAGGGTAGATGTCTGCTGACACRTTAAACGCATGCATATCTTTCATAGATGCTCTRTCGCTCCTGATGGMTACGTTCACCAGGAATCTACGGTTTTCCATGAGATTTCTCTCTACAAATTTTGGAGCACTTTCACCCAAGTCCACTTGAGGGGGATAGGCGTACATGGCTCTTTCTTCCCATTCCAWCTGTCTACGCTCACGGGCTATGCCTTCTACAAATTCTCCATAACGTCGCCTAAACTCATCGACTTCTGCATTCTTCATTTGTTCATATTCTTCAAGGTTTTTTCCTATGAGAACGCTGATCTTTGAAGCTAATAACTTTTCTTCTTTTTCACCTTTCCGCTCAATCAGCTTCAACATGGGTCTGAAAGGTCTTGCATCAACAAGCTGTCGATTCTCATCAACCAGTTCTTCCACTTTACCTTGCAAGTTTACACAAACAAAAACATAGCTACCCATGTCTCTTAACAGGTTAGAAAGAGGAAAGCTGGTAGATTCTCGCCATAATTTGGTTTTAATCTCAGTGAGAGTTGCTTCAATCCTCACTTCAATCGGGATCAACACACCATTCGGCATCAAACAGTCGACGTTCACAATCGAACAAGCGGSCATATCGGCCCACATATCTAGTCGACTAACTGGAGGCATCTTGGATGACCTATAGACGTTCACTAGTCAAGATCGTGGTGAGATCTCACAAGTTATTGTTCGATTTCATAATATGTTTGACGCTCTTGATCTACCAAAGCTTCCGCATCATCACCGTCACACCTTGACTGTTTACGTGGTCATGCACAAAAACCATGCGTAACAAAGCGATGGGGAACCATCACATTTTACCTTATATATATATATATCATATTCTATCAAATGACAACGACTCCATAGTTTTATGATCTTCAAAAATTAAGCAGTGTATCAATACTTGTACAACTCGTACAGCTCCCGGTATAAGTGTAAAACCTCAAGCTTGTGAAAACGCAACCTTGGAGATTACGTAGCTTGATACGCCTTCCTTTATCAACAAGTCKACCTCGACTTTAAGGTATGTTCAAATGTATTCCTTTTCATGTCTTCCTTCTCTTTTAAACGAGTATAAGACTGTTAACATTTACCAAACGTTTGTTGTTCACTTWGTTCCTGCAGCCGCCATATCTAAAATACGTCACCACAGGGAACCCAAGCACAATATACCAACACTTCTTGGCTCTTTTACTCCGACGGACTAGCGTCCGAAACGTCAGTAAGTTTTTTCATCTTTTCACGGTGTATAATTTACCTTTTCGTCATTACTGTTTCATTAGAAACACCGACGCAGCTCACACTAGTTTTTAGCTAGTTATATCACAATATTCATACACAAATCCTTTTCCCATCATGCCTTTCGCTTCTAACATTTCGCGCCACACGATTTTGGGACGCTAGCTTTCTTCATCYCGTCTAGTACACTGAAGCAACGAAAATACACGCTGTTGGTAGCAACTTGTAAGTTTATTCGTTTAGTTAGCTATAATGACGATAATTGTTATTCAAAGTATTCTTTCAAAACTAAAAATTATAAATAGGGCCCGYGAAACGACGCCGGAAAATGGTCGTCGGGATCCGGGTGGGGGAAACCGTATAAMCACTGTTTTATTTAAGTTACATTTYAAAATATCTTCTATTTTAAGTTTATTAAATGATATATGATTATTCTACCTAAAACACTTCACGCATGCGTTGACATACTAGCGTATGAGACCAGTGTAAGATTGGTCTGTGGGCCTGCGTTATCTCTAGTCAGCGCTTCAAAGCGAATGGATTGCACATGCCCTGAGAATTAGATTTGTTTATATATGATTATTATCTTTTATTATTTATTATTATTTATTTATGACAACTTTGTTTGCGAAAAATAACACAAGAGTCAAAAATCACAAAATGGCTGCCAGCAGAGAAGACCTGAATCCTCATCGTGTGAACTCATGTAAAGCTTATTCCCAATTAACTAAAAACTATTAAACAACTAGATTATTACCGTTATATAAAAAACTTAGTAAGTAAAGTACGCCAAACACTATGCCTACAATAGACGTCTTTTGAGGTAGGACCAACACTTCTTGGTCGTAGGACGGAATGGCTAACATTGCAAGTGGCAGACATAGAAGTGGAAAGAAGAAGTACTTGGATACGTAAATACCAAGGATTGATGTCACTATGTGAGGACTTAGAAGAAGAAGTGGAAACACCGTCATTGCAATRTGGTTGCCTAGCAATACGGCTAGTGTACCAGCGCCTCTTTCTTTGTCAGATTTGATTGAGCGAATGTTCTGGCTGAAAAATACAACAACAAGAGTTCAAKTTTGATTAAGATTACAGCTCCGCAAAAAATCAATGATTTCTTCTGGTCCTRCTGCAGTATTCCTGCTTATGCTGTAGTGATGTCCCCACTATTACAAAAGCCGGAGTTGTCCCACTAATAAAGGCTTTCCTTTTGCATTTTTTCTGCTCAGGGGAAATGGTTAGTATTCCTACTAAGTAGTCTCCTATAAGATGATCAACCATCTGGATGGACTTTCCAACAGRTGATGTGTTTTGGGTCGTTCACTATACACATAGGTGTATTTAGCCGACAAGAAATAGACCCATTTGTCTTTTTCCCTCTCAAAAATGGCTCTATGGTAGAGCCATTTTTGAGAGGGAAAAAGAATTGGTAGAGCCATTTTTGAGAGGGAAAAAGACAAATGGGTCTATTTCTTGTCGGCTAAATACACCTATCCATAATCAAGTATGCTTAACCTCTAAAACTGTAAATATCTTAATGGTGGCATGAATAACTTGAGCAAACTTTCCATTAAAAGATTCACGCCTCAGTGACCTTAATTTTAATTATACCAACGCTATAAAGGAGTATATTGCTGGAGGGAGCCAATTATCTTTSACAGCAGGCGCTGCTGAGCAGACGATTGATATGGTCACTAGTACTGATACGATACCACCATCAGTAAATAACAAGACTAAATACTAATATAAATGTTCACTACCATTAAATATGATTTTTCCATCCAGCCACGAGTTATTATKGAATTCCTTTCGCGCCAGCTCTTAATTGATATTCAGTAATCGATATTGCGTGTCGTGGAACGAACCTGATACTTATAGATTTTTAACACAATATTAAAAAAAAACAACGAAAAAAGATTCTAATGTGTTATTACCTGTGGAGTAGACATTCAGTATTTAGTGCCAGAGGTAGAGAATAAAGTGCCAGTAGTTGTATAGAGAGCTCCCTGGTTGGTCCAACCTGAACAGCGTAAGCAAACATGACACACAAAGGCCCATAGACGGCGCTCACTGCTAGCTCCCCTAAAGCCAGGTTCTTCAAGTAGTTGCCAAACAAAACAGAGCTCAGAAAACCGACTACAAAAAGAATCAACTCCTGCCARAGATTTGCTCCAGAGAATACCAGAAGAAACGCAAATGTAGGGATGACAATACAATAAGAAACAACAGCACAACGAGCTGATTCTTGTATTRTTAAATAACGCTCAATGGCAGATGAGTAAAAACGTCTGGTTCTTGCTTCGTAGTAAGAACTAACAAAGTTTCCCGCTGCGTGAGTACCGATGATCACTAAACCACACAGCACTAAGATGAATGGATCGAACTTGTTGCTTGACTTCCAAGCAAGGAGTGTGCCAAGCATTACAGGAAGAACACACGATGGTAAAGTCCATGGATTCAATGATCTGACACGAACTTCAAATACTGATAGATATCTCTTGTTGTCTGCCATATTGTTTGGTRTAAGAGGACTGTTGATGGTGATTAAATCGATCAGAATGACAACGAAAACRTGCAGCTCTATTGGATTGACGACGAGTATAAACCTGTTACCGGTTGAGTGACCACCAACACGCATGCAGTATAGTATTTAGCATATTTGACCTGTCTGCTACATGACTGAAGATTGACGATCCCATTTTAATGGTACAACTGCATTATTTATTGCATGTCACCACACAACCAACGAGTAGTTTTAAACCACTTGTAGTTGTTATTTTACAGCACAAAAAAGACATCAATTTTTTCTGGTGTTAAAATGTTGTCGCCAACACTAGATACACCTACTTGCAAGAACGTTGTCATACGATACTAGAACATTAGTAATTTAGTGAGAAAGGAATACATTAAAAGACAAAAGAAAAAGTTCAGCTTCAATGATCTTCTTTTGTTTTTTAATATAATTCCTATCCCACTAAATCACTGTTCTAATTTCGTATGACAACGTTATTGCAAGTAAGTGTATGTTAAGAGGCCCCCTTTCTTCGCATGAGATGATGTCACGCAACTAAAAAATAAAACCCTCCGGTGGATCATCGTCACGCCTTGTTTATCTGTCTGTACTGTGCTGCTGCATTAGTCGATTCTAGCGATTCTTATGCCGAGTTTACGACTGCAGACTTTTTTTCCGCGCTTGTGTGTAAATAAGCAAACAAGAGGCGATATTGAATGAATTGTTGCAAAAGGCTATGGTGTGCTTAAGTATTGCACATTTTTGAATGGTAATGCACAAAATGAATGGTAATGATTCGTATTGGCACCGGTCGACCTTTCAGAACTGTCAGGTTGGAAGACACTGAACAACATTACCATCCACTTTGCTGGAAACAACGAAATTAGCACTTTCAGTTCTTACTGCATGCGCAAGAAACAGGGAGCCGTTTTCTTTAGCAGAAAAAGCAGGACGTGCATAATGCATGTGCCGCTCTCCATTTAATGACTGATGAAACTGATAAAATATATAAACTACCAGTTTTTATCAAATAATTTCACACTCTACAAGAAGTACAACTATTATAACGATAAAATAACAAAAACTTGTCGTTTGTTGGTTATTAGAATACAAAAAAAATATTATCATTCATGCAAAATGTATATTCAACTTAATAATTAATTCTTTAGCTAAAAATGGCTTCTAATCTCATTCGAATTAGTTCACGCAAACAATCTAAAGAAATTTAAAGTTAAAATTTTGCCAGTGTTCGACGCAGTTCATATATATAAGATGGCAAGCTTCACTCCAATCTCATGCCTTGTATCCTGATTTTCTACGTCAGTCCTTTTCAGGTTACAAGACCATTGAACTGATTCACCTCTCAGTTTTGCTTTTTACCACTGTTTCCAAACAGTTGGCCCACTTTCGTAATGATTTTCACGTGATCTCTTCCCAAATCGGTCAAAGGTGGAATGTCTTTCTTCTTGCTTGTGTTTCTTTTCCATGCTGGCATACACCTGTTCGACAGGGGTTTCATTTTTCCTTTTGTCTTTGTGTGAGCTGAACCCAGCAGAGTCAGGTGGAATGYGTGTTGAAACATTTTCGATTCTTTCGCAGCCATCAGGTGTTGACACTATAATCAAATAACAGAAACAACGCGATACTGCAGTGTATAAGAGCTGGCGTGTTCTCTCCATCTCACCTCGGGGATAGCACTCGGGGTCACATAAAATCACCACTTTAGATTCCAGTCCCTTGAATCTCCTTATGCTATCGACAGCTATAGCATCTTTTGCAGCAGGAGTCAAGCGTTTCTCTGCGTTTAATCTGCGTATTTTGGGTAATTTGCAGCCGAGTTCTTTATTCAAAGAAATGGCAGCGTCCTTATTCTTTTCTAAAACTGCTATGTCTCTTGCTTTTACCTTTTTATCTTGCAACWTTAGTATGTGGTTGACCACGAGTTCTGCTCTGTTTGATCTGTCCTGTTCGAGGTTCTGGTCCCAAAGAATGTCCAAGCCTATCTCTTTGTGTCCAAGCTGGATTTCTCCATCTTCGGAAATGTCTTCATAATACTTTTTTGACAAGGAAAATATCTTCTCTGTATTCCTGAAGACATACTTTAATTGCGTAGCTTTACTCAGATAATCCCAGGGTAGGTTTTGGGTTTCACTCAGTTGCACATGTTGATTGCTGTCAAACATGACCCAAAAATAGTATCTGCTTTTATCGTCGGGTTTATTGTGTAACTTCTCAAGAAATTTTGGCCACTTGYTTCCAGAAAGGTCTTGCCCTTCATCTACAAATATGTGCTCGTACTTCTTATCATCAGGAGGATTATCAGTTGCTTCTACTTCATTTCTCCTTTTTACAAACTCTGTTGAGTCATCCTCTTTAACTACACCAAAACCCCCTACTTCCTTGATGAAAGCATCGTATGTCTTAATCGTCACTGGGGACTCTGTGYCATACTTTTCATTAAACCAACCATTGATCTCATTTTCCAGATAAATGGAGAGGGGACGGTTGAAACACAACACCAGTATTCTCTCCATTTTCTYCCTTTCCTGTATTTTGCTCGCAATCTCTTTCACCTTCTCTATTACCAACACAGTTTTTCCACTTCCAGCGGGGCCAGTAAACCACTGGACTGTAGAAGAATCGTACCAGGCTTTCAACTGTCTGGGGGTGAATATTTTAACAATATTCTCGTGTGTCTTGTCAATCTGCAGGTTTAAGGTTGGCAATAAACAGGAAAAGGGGACAAACCTGAGGAGGATAACAGATAGAACAACATGAATTTGATAAGTGCATATTACTTCACTTAGATATCACTGTTTTCTAAACTTTTGATTGGCTACGTGAGTGGGTGGGTG
>NW_022259071.1:111928-123986 GCF_009602425.1 Actinia tenebrosa | reverse complement strand
GATAAAGAATGGGCAGGAAGATGGATGCATGGACTGGTTGATGGAGGGACAGAAGGGTGAAAGAATGAATGAGTGAGTGGGTTTATGGATGAATGAATATTTCAGCTTCATAGGTATTTAGCTACRATTAAGGTAATGGCAAACATTATCATAAAAAAGCATAGATAATTAAAAAAGCACAATTATTTGAATATACCRATGCTTGGGATCCCTGTGGGTGCAAGTGTCAGGGATGGGAATATTCTCACWCACCTTATCACAAGCTCTTCATAGACACTTGAATCAATTATTTCCTTTGAAGCATTTGCAATCTTGTCATCCCACCATTCTTTGAAAGACTCTGGACTGAAGCAGTCCTCTTTGTAGACCACATTATCATACGGATTGTGTTGTTTTGTCTTCTCGCAGTTAGGCATCACCACAAATCCGGGCCAATCATAGGAAGCTTTATTGACTCCTTTGGATTTGCCATGTATCTTCTTTAGATATGACACAGCTGCATTCCTGCCCTTTTCAATTTGACGTAAGCCTTCTGTATACACACCCTTTGTGTTTTYCCTACTTTTCACCTCAAGAAAAATAACACCATATTGACGATGAATTATCACAAAGTCATGCTCTCCTTTTACCCATTCTTTCTTTGTTTCGTTTTCATAACCTTTATCAAACTTGTCAATGAGTTCGCTAAAACTATAAGAGTGAACAACAAACATTTGTTCATGGTGCTTTTCCCCAAACTCTTTTAGCAGGTAAAAGAATTTTTTCTCYGTTTCTTGCCCGGTTGTTTTGTTTACTGGGTCTAGCTGTAAACARGGTGGAACCATTACTGTCGTTTTTAGATCTTTCCATTCTTTATGGTGTTCATCTAAGTAATTTATACTCTCTTCGTGCCAGTTTCTTTTTCCATCATCTTCAAGACTCAGTCTCTCTAAACTTTTTATAGTGTAAGAAAGGTCCGGGTCACTTTCATATCCACTCTCTATGTCTGCAGAGCGTGGTCTAGTCCCAGATTTGTTGGTTCCAGCCATAATGAGACTGAACTGAAAAATTTACTAAAAAGAACAAAAATATGAGTATTTGAAAAAACATAAAAATAAAACAGGGGAAACAGTGCTTATTATGCATCTATTTATATTGGTGAACCGCCGATTCCTMTTTCAAATTAAAATTTAGAAAACGTTTCCCCCCCAAGTTCGTTAATTATTGAGTTTTTGGCGGAAAAATACGCGCACCTTCTTTATTATCAACSTTTTTCTTTTGAAAGATCGAGAAATAATTGTTATTCAGAAATATGATACCAGAGGTCAATAAATATCAAAAGATTCTCAAAATGAATAATTTAACAGAAATATAACTTAAGTATATATGTATTTTTCTTTTATTAGACTAGTAACGACTGTCCTTATACTATTAAAGGTGAAACTGATTAATTTTATAGAGATCCYAGGTGAAACTGATTAAGCAAGCAAACAATTTCAAAAAATCTTGCCACAAGGTCAACGGGAGATCGTTAGTAATCTTGAATAAATCAATTATGAGTAGACAAATGCTTTTCCTTTGTTTTACGGCTCATGGCTTTCGTTTTACCATAGTTAATTAAATAAATTTGCATGTTTCATCTAAGCATTTTTTAAATTTTGATTGAGTCGCGGTCTTAATCAATTCTTAAGACACGTTTTTTTCATTTTTCAATTATTAAAATCCATAAAAATGCTTTAGATATGATAAAAGTTGGAATGAAAGCTAACTTTGTGACAAAGCGTAGAGAATTGGCGGGAAAACACGTTGTGTTGTCTATATAGTACAGATTCTTTTACACCGCTGTAAATGCTTTTCCGACTATACTAAGAATTTTAATACAAATATTACCAGTTATCACGAATCGGAAAATAAGTATTTCAGTATAATAGTGTAATACTTACCCRCTCACAAACTCATTTCACCGGAGTCAAACGATAACTGAAGTCTCAAACCGAATCATCAAGGCACTGAAACGACTGAAAACGAAAGTCGTATTCTTGGAAATGCCGCACCACAGGAAACCCACAGGAATATTTCATTAAAATAAATTACGTCAAATGTCAAAGTCATTCACCCTTACTTCAAAAGACGTTTAAAAGAACTCGAATTGGTGAGATGAATGACTTTGACACAAAATATCGTACTGAGTAGACTTTGTTTACTAATGATGCCTTACCTCGCATCCATGCAATTGTCCCTAGTCCCAACCGCGTTTGGCGGCCATTTTTGTTGTATATTTTTGTTGTCATTACCGCTCTTTTATGCTTGTATTTACATTTCTATCATAATATCTTTATATTTTATATTATTTTATAGATTTTTTTATATTATATGTATATTATATATAATTGTATTTTTATCTGAATGGTATGAAGGATTTTCTGCTTAACTTAGGTAGCCTTTCATGGAGGGAATCATTTTCCTGTTTCTTGGTTCTCCTCAATCAGTTGCAGTATTTCATTTGCAACAGTTTGGCACAACGCGGCTTTAATTCTTCAACTGGTTGCAGGCCGATAAATCATCAGTTTGAGGTGAATACAGAAAGATTTAATGGATGCATAACATGTCAATTTATATAAACTCAATATATAAACTTAATCACACTTTTACTAGAGTGGAAAATAAGTCAGATGTTTCCACTTTTTTGCTACAAGTGTTACGATACAAATAGAATAAGCTTTTTGAGGAGAAATCTTCCCCCGCATATTAAATAATTTTTTTCTCTAGTTTCTCGAATTCAGCCTTCAAAATGGGCAAAGAATTTGTCAATATCAGTAGTTCTAAATACATCAGTGTTGATATAAACTCCTTATAAAGATAGTCAACAACGTTTATTTCTATACAAAAGAAATAATACTCAAGGTAATGGCATATGGTCTGAAATGGTAAAACTGATAGTGCATGAATCCTGACAGTTCTTCACATGCAGGTGATAGTTAGTCCCAGTCTTCAGAATTAACTCCACGGCCATCTGCTTCCTCTTTCATCTTTTCAACTCTCTCTTTGATCGCTTTGCAACCATCCACYGTCGACACGATGATCAGATAACAAAAACATCTCGAGATTGCGGTGTAGAGTAGGGCGGTTGTTTCCACGCTATTTTGGTCGAGTTCGTAAGGTGGATCATACAATATGACGATCTTTGACTCCAGCCCTTTGAAACGCCTAATGCTGTCAATGATAACTACACAATCGTTACCATAATCTGGGTATTCAGCATTACAGTGAGGTATGTGGAAATTCTGAAGAGTATCCTTCGTCTTTGTCAATACAACAATGTCTCTGRGCATCACCTTCTTCTGTTTCAATTCTGTGACATGTTTTACAAGAATCTGGATTCCATTTGATCTYTTTCTCCAAAGACTGTCATCATACACCACATTCATTCCAACTTCTCGATGTCCAAGGACGATGTCGTTTCTGTCATCTCCGTAGTAACAGGTCTTGGCAAGAAGGAATATGTTCTCTGTATTCCTTAGAACTTTTGTCAATCGAAAGACGTTAGGATTGAATAACCAGGAAATGCTTTCGTTATCTCTCGGCTGAACGTGTTGGTTGGAGTCAAAAAACACCCAGAAATAGTGTCGGCTGTCGCTGCTGCTGTTATCGTTGTTGTTGCTGCTGTTCCTGTTGCTACTACTGCTGTTGCTGTTCTTGTCGTTGTTGTTATTGGGATCTTGGTCGTGAAACTTCTTGAGAACACTGAGCCATTTCTCCCCATGGAAATCTTGTCCTTCGTCAACAAAGATGTGTTGGTACTTGTCCAGTGGAGACAGCAATTCGTGATCCTCGAAGTAATTTTCGACATCATATCTTCTTCTGTCAAATTTCTGTCCTGAGTATAGTTCAGAGCTATCTTTCAGCTGGAGTATTTCAGTGAACACCTTGTTGATAAAAGAGTCATAGGTGTAAACATGGACTGGAGACTGGTCTGGTTGAGATCCTGGGAAGTCCTTTGAAAGCATACGCCACCAATCTTGAAAKTGTTTCTTTAAGTGTACAGAGAGAGGTTTGTTGAAACACACAACTAGAATCTTTTCCGATGCTCTCTGTTCAAGAATTTTCCAAGCTAATTCTTTCACTTTTTTCTTCAAGAGCACGGTTTTGCCACTYCCAGCTGGACCAGCCCACCACTGCTCTGCTCCAGCAGTCAACATACATTCCAGCTGTTGTGGAGTGTGGAAATGAACGATTTGCTTGTGAGTTTCATCAATTTGAGRSCTGGTTGTTGGAGACGAACAACGAAGAGCCACGAACCTGCAGATATGGAGATAAATGCATAATCAATGATACTAGCCAAAAGGAGTTTGTACAGCAAACCACTGCACAATGATGTGGAGGGACTTTGGAAGGAAACGAAACAGGGCAACACTTCTCCATCAAGTGGAATTTCCCATGCCTCATCAACTATCTATCGCGAGTATCATCATTTTATACAACAGCGACACTCTTTCAATCTACATGCTTGCGAATTTAATTTTTGACGGTSATCTAATAATTAGTATTGTCAATGATTTCATCACAACAGAGGCACTATACTTTAGGTTACCTGACTAAAAGAGCTTGATAAAGCTCTTCATTCATGACCCTATTATTGCTGGTGACCACTTTGTCATCCCACCACTTCTTGAAGGATTCCTTGTCCTTGCAGTCGTTCATGAAAACTCCCCTGGGATYAATGGAGGTCTTTTTAGGTTGGCAATTTGGCATTACAACAAAGCCAGGATAGTTGTACAGGACTCTTTCCATGTTGTCTGGTGGCAACAAGCTGGGTACAAAGCATTCATTGAGAAAGGCTTTCATGGATTCAATGTCTTTGTTGATTTGCCAAATTGCGTTCTTGAAGGCTTGACCATCTTCACATTTACTGCTTTTTACTTGCAGGAATAGAAATCCATACTYGCGATGGATGATGACAAAATCGTGTTCCCCTTTGTTCCACTTCTTGATGTTGCCCTCGAATCCTTTTTTCTTTTCTTCAATCAGGTCTGCAAATTGATGTGAATGGACCACAAACATTGGTTGTTGATATGCTTTGCCAAACTCTTCAAGCAAGTCGTACACTCGTTTCTCTGYGATATCTCCCTGTGAAGCTTGTTGTAGAGACACTGGGAAGGCAGGTGGAACCATGACTGTCGTCTTTAAGTCTTTCCAGTCTGGGAAATACATGTTTATATATCTCATGCTTTCCGTGTACCAGTCTCTCTCCCCGTCATCCTGTAGACTGAGTCTTCCTAGGGTTTGCAAGACGTTAGGCAATCGTCTCCTTTTTGGCTCTTGGCAATTCATGGTCAGCAACCGACGTTATGACACTCGTGATACCTATACAGAATGGTATAGAACTGCATTTAGAACTTTAAGTTACCATGCGCCAACAGCAACCGGCATATGTGGCACTGAAGAATTCTCTAGTTTTACGTGGTTTGTTGGGGTCTACTCAAGGGCAAAGCAAGGTCTCGGTCATAAGAAGAGCAATGTACTGATTATTTTCCCGCCAAAACACACGCGCACGCCTTTCAACTTTAGGGTTTCCCGCCATATCCACAGCCTCAGTAAAACTATTCTCCCCCTCGCTACGCCAGCGCTACTGCTTGATGTTTCTCTTGACTGAATCATTTCTTCTTTTCGTCAATCAGGTCTGCAGCTCATTTATGGCTATTTAAGTTGTTTAGCGCATATAAGTAAGGAAGAGTCTATGGTTTTTTCTTCTTGGAAGAAGCGCTGGGCTAAATTAATAAAAGGTCAATTTGACAAATGACATCTGACGTTTAACGCGCGCCTACATTTGGGTAAAGTATTTATATACTCGGGTATTTATCAGTTTGACTTCTTGGAAATGCTGGGCGGCGATGGCTGCAGCAACTTGAAAGTTCCAGTTATCTTTCATACCAATGAAATCATGAGGGATTAACGGCGGGGGAAATAATAAAGAAGTGGTGTAAAATTATCACCAATAGGATTCGGTTCTAGTTTTCTACATGTAAATTGTTATCCCGTATAATTTTGCCGAATTCCATTTTTATGGCGGRAAATTAGCGCGAATTTAGAACTCGGTCTTTTAAAGGCAAAAGACAATTCCATCGAAAAAGGAAATCAAGTGAACACACTTGTTGGACTTTATTCCTTATCCGTGGGAGGCTATGTGAAATTTCTAAACACTGAATACATTACAGTATTGAAGTTGTCAAAATACCAATTTCTGTACTGAGGTCGTTTCAGCAGCCATGCAGTCCTTACTGTCTCGTTTTTATGGTTTTATCTCATCACATAACTCAATCTAAAATACGCGGATTCTGAATGTGTTACTTTTTCTAGTAATATCAATACAAAATAATGTAAARTTAACAAAGTTTCCACATCGACTGATACACTGAGACACAGCTAGAGCACCACGTCTGATAAGAAAAAGACGCTGCTGAACAATGAAGGACCACATGTCCAGCAACTGAACAATTTRGTTCTAAACTAACGACAAACAGAGCTAATGTAGCCTTTTATATCTATCAAGGAATATCATAATAAGCATTTTCACCTMATTACTTACCTAACTTACTTCGACGATCACTCAGTTTAAATAATGTCAATTTCMAAACGGTATCTGGCTTCGCGGAAATAAAATATGCGTGTTTTCGGCTTAGTCAGGCGATCACGAATGTCACGCTATGTTTGTGWCCACTAACTCTGGATTTGATGAGTGTTTCGTCACGCATGTATTCRTAGCGAGTAATTAAGCATAGTATGACATAACAGTGCTGACGACCAGYTGTGAAACATGACTGTGAACGGTAAATCAGCCAAATATGAACTACACAACGGAGAACAAGACGAAAAACCTGAACTACAAAACCAACCACCATTAAATTCAAGATTTCAGCATTCAAGATGGACTTTCTGGTTGGTTTATTCGACTGCAGTTTGTGTTCTTGGCTCTTCTTTGCAGTTTGGGTTTAACACGTCGTGTATAAACGCCCCCGAGGAGGTAGGTTAAACCTATATCTATCTTACTACACTAGTTTATCAGCATATCTTAATAAAAACCTACATTTAAGACCGTGTTCTTCATATTATAATGTTATTTAAACACTTTAAAATATAGTCAATACTGCTCGAACCATTGATTCCATCGGCGCCATCTTGCATGTGTTTCGGTATCCAGCCGTGTTTTTGCCAGGAATACTTTGATTCTTTCTATATGTTTATTGTCCAGTTCTTACGGTTATATAACCTTCACGGTCAGAAAGGATGACAAAGCTGCTGATTTGGCCGGTTCTTATTAGAAGTTGTTGATACTACGTAATGTACACAGTGTGACTAAACAATGACCCCTGAAAACACATGCTAGAATTATGTAACAAGAGATTGGTCCAAAGACTATCGTAAGCTAGAGTTTCTCATATTAAAGGATAATCGAAATAAAAAGTAAGATAGTACGAGCATCTTGTCCTGGTTCATTTAATCTTTTAACCTTTATAAATCATTCCACTCATTAATTATGGTTTAAATCACCTGTCTGAAGTTCGTAAAGAATATTAATTATTGTTCTCGTTGCCGGTGGTGAGAAGAAAAAAACAAGTTTCGATATTAAACTGACCATAGCAGCTTACGAAAAAATAGTGAGAGTATAAAACAGCCRTTGGGTAATTCGTGTTTCAGAGTGGCTCTGGGCCTAGTGCTTCCCGGTCGTGGGTTTTGCTATCTCTAATGACAAGACCTACAATTATTTAGACCATGATGAGATGTAGCGTGAGAGCTCCTGTCAGTCTGAATAGCCTATAATTAAWCTTATTCAAGAGCCTGCTTTTATATTGATTAGCAACAATCTTGTACCCAGAGTCCTCTAGCATTTTGGTCAGCAGGTAGGCGCTGGGTCTTTYGTAAGCAGGAATACGCCATAGTATGAAATTGTTGCTAAACAAAATGAATGCATGCTTTAGGCATACTACACACTCTTTAAACTGTATGTYGTCTATCTCAGAGAGGACAGAGGAATGTGTTTTATCATTGGTTTGACTTACAGGATATCAAGGGGTATTTTCGTCAACATGGCTCRTTCTCTGACTTCCAGTGGTCTGTAATAGTAGCCATATTTGCTGTTGGTGGAATGATAGGTGCTCTGCTTGGTCCYCATATTGCTGACAAGTTTGGCAGGTAAAATGAGCAAAAATGATAGGTGAAGCTGTATACAGTACTCTAATCTATTGTACCTCTCTTGTTTTCATACAGAAAAATGGCAATYATGGCAAACAACATACCCGCAATACTCGCTGCGCTGTTGATGTCTCTGTCATATGTTGCCAAAGCCCCATCTCTTCTGATTATTGGCCGATTTATATGTGGATTCAGCAGCGGTAAGGGGATGCTGTCATAAATGGACGCATGGGGTTTGGTAAAGTTAGTTGCATATGAGACTGAATACATCTACCAATCATGAACACATGCAAATATATTAATGATTATAGATGTAACATTAACAAGCAAGTTAGTATAGYTATAGCTATATGTTATTTAGTTCTTTCAAGTATTGTATTTGGCTGATGAGTAAATTATATTTTGGAAATCCACAAGTTTGCAGCCCAAAGCATTAGATTTAATTTTTTCGAATTTTAATCTTTTGAAAGAGCACAAATATTTTTAATGTCTAGCAAAAATATKCCTAACTGCTAAAATTTGGTTTAAGCTTCTGAATTCTGAATTTAAGAGGATCTTCTATTTTGGAAAATTCAGAACTGCTCATGGATGGACTGGATTGGACTTTGGTTAACTGGATCGTACGGATCGCAAAATGTTTTAGTATGCAATACGCAGCTTTTTTTGCTACGATTTTTATTTTTATATTCATAACAAGTAATTTTMTGCTAAAAATTTCTGAAAAATCAAGAATTTAAAAATTGAAAATGAATTAATTASAAAACCGACAAGTGTAAGCTGTGTGTTGATTGGTTGAACCTTTATTTTTTTTCTTCTTGATTTTTGATTGGATCATTGGATGATCTCAATTTTTTTATGAAACGTTCGTCGAAATCTATTCAAATTATTTATTTGTTTGGACAGGAAATGGAAAAATGGATAATATTACCATAGCCGCTCGCATAGGATTATAAATTGATGTTATAACTAATATATAAGTACTGATATAACCATGAGGGCATATTGAAAGTATATTTTCATTATTTATTTAGGTGTAATCACAGCAATCATCCCTATGTACCTATCAGAAATAGCCCCTGTCAAGCTGCGAGGTTCCCTAGGGACTTTAAATCAGTTTGGTATCGTGACGGGTCTTCTTCTAGGATTCATTACTGGGCTTAAGCAGGTAAGATGGTCAAGGTTTTATTGGTTTATTTTTGCCTTGCCATTTTCTAATCAYCTTGGGATAACTCTAAGATCTAAGTTAACAGGCCCTTTTTGTACTGGTGAGCAAAAAAAWTTTTTATCTTAAATTGTTGATTCTTTTTAGCTACTTGTAAAGAACTGAATGAAACGATGTGTAACCAGTGTGTTACAAAATGCAGTTTTATTACGATCTCTCAAAATAGGTTGTAGAAAGTTTGTTTGCTCACCAGTATATTTCACCCATGGGAATCAAGATGTTCATTCATTTGCTCTCAGTGAATTAATCATCACGTGATTACTGAGCTGCAAAGGGCCTATTCCTGTGGAGGATGGAAAACTGGAAGAATCCTTGAATCACAGGGAGACGTTACAAACCTCGATCCTGTCTAAAGACCCAAAAGTGAATGGCGAGATTTCTACTGTTACATCACCCTTGATTCATCCTACTGTTTTTCCTCTAATCCCAAGTTAAATTTGTCATGTTTTGATGTGTGTTTTGTAGGCTTTGGGTTCAGGGAACCGCTGGCCTTATATTCTWGGATTCAGTATCATACCAGCTGCCCTGCAGGTTATTGCTCTTCCTTGGTGTCCAAAGAGTCCAAGATATCTTCTGCTGRCGTTGAATAAAGAAACTGAGGCTGTAAAAGGTGTGTAACCCAGAGTAGGTTTTGTCAAGTTTTTAAAACAAGACCAATTCGTTTGGCTAACAACTGGCCGTTATTTTTGTCCATGGCTTAAAACAATACAAGACAATAAAATTTATTTAAGGAGGATGACACAATTAACCCAGAGAGTTATCTAACACGTGGCCCTAATAACGTTACTATACATCTACATTTCTAATGGTGGTCAAACTGTTTGCTTTAATTCATGGCGGTTCATTAAACCATTTTTTCTTTCGTTTCTCTTCTTTCTCAAAATCAGCGCTCAAAGTGTTGCGAAATTCTGATGACGTCAGCAGCGACATCCAGGATATGCAGGTAGGAAAACCCTTGGTATCGATAAGTATACGACTAGAGAATARATAGTATAATCGTGCTTGTTATCTTGGTCTGTAGATCGAACAAGAAAGGGAAGCGAAAGAAGAGAAAGTGAGCGTGTGGCAGTTGTTCAAGCGTCGTGATCTCCAGATGCCTCTCTTGATCGGCGTCGTCATGCAGATGTCACAACAGCTGGGAGGAATCAATGCGGTTAGAAGAAAAACATAATAAATGTTGTTATACACTCTTTATATATTTCACAGTATAATAGACCTCTTTACCTTGGTCGTAATGTTGCCTCATTTCAGACTACGTGYCATTCTCTTAAGGATAAGATTCTTCGTTTGAGTTGTATCCTTATTCAAGTGTCTTCTCGTGTACAACCGTTRAACAAAGAAATGATACTCTAGAGAATGACATGTGGTCTGAAGTGAGAAAACATTGTGCCCATGGTAAAGAAGTTTGTCTGTTTAATATATAATGGTTTCAGAGCTTGAAAACAAAGCCTCAGGATCCTACACGGACCCTGAGACGAAGCTAAAGTGCAGGTACTTCAAAGTACTCATGTGCAGTCCCTCACAGCGTAGACTATGATACCAAACCAGAACTAGTGATAGTCAGATCCACTTTTATAATTCTTACATTTTCATCCCAGGTGTTTTATTATTCCACGGGAATATTCGAGAAAGTAGGAGTTCCAGAGAGTCGAGTAGCTACGTGTGGCATMGGTGTTGTTGGAGTCGTGTGTACGGGATTGATTGTAAGTTCAGTGGTGATTCTATATCACTTCTGTTTATGACATTTATTCGTTCGTTCGTTCGTTCGTTCCGCGTTCGTTCGTTCGTTCGTTCGTTTCGTTCGTTTCGTTCGTTTCGTTCGATTCATTCGATTCGTTCCTGACATGAGTGTTGTACGGTGTTTTTTTCAGGTCAAGCTAGTAGAGGTTCTTGGTAGAAGGACCTTGATGGTGATTGGTTTAGGAGGCATGTTCATATTTTACGCCGTAATGACTATAGCTTTCTGTTACAGTGTAAGTTCGAGTCATACCTTATAGATTAACACTATGTCCTGATGTCCAATCAGCTTGCAGTATGCACCTCATACAGAGATCTCCAAAGCTGGGCGTATTTTTGTGGTTTGAGCGATGACCATGTAGTGCAGGCTCAGAAGCAAAGTCCCTGAACTTAAGTAACCAATAATCGCTGTGGCCAGAAATCAATTAATGGTAGCCCCAGATGTCCAAATAGTTTGCAATATGTAACTTATAGAAAGACCTCCAAAGCTGTAGGCATTTTTGTACGAACACTGACCACAATAGCGCAGGCTCAGAAGCACAGTCTCTGCGTTAATCCATAAAATGTTGGTTTTCCCACGGTTATCTTATAGTAATGTTTTATCCTGTTTGTTTGATAGTCATTAGAAGGCACAGAATACGTGGCTGTCATAGCAACCATGGCTCTTGTTTTGTTCTTCTTCATCGGACCAGGTGTGTGACAACCCCCTAATTATTCGACCTCAATCCTCAGCGCTATTTTTTATTTTCTGAACATCCTAAACAGCTTTAAGCCACCAACACGGCTCTTCCCAATCGTACTAATTTCTTATGATGAGTATTTTATTCTCTTTGAGTTAACAAACACGTCCCATTCAAAACATTTTAGGTGCAATCCCATGGTTCATCACGGCGGAGATGTTTTCTCAAGGTCCTCGTCCTTCAGCCTGTG
>NW_022259071.1:42106-77390 GCF_009602425.1 Actinia tenebrosa | reverse complement strand
AGCTTGTGACGTAATTGAGTAAATATGGTGTGGCAAATCAGAATTAATATGCAAATAATCAAAGACAGAGGAGCCTCGATTCTATGTTTCTAACAATTTACATTTATATATATATGATGGTGTACTGTCATCATCAACATCATTCACCACCATCATCAGCAGCAGCACCATCATGATCAGCATCACTCACCATTATCATCAATTCATCATCATCATTATCATTATAGCGATCTCCATCATGACCATATATTCATCATCATCATCATCATTCTAATTTATCATCATTATCATTATTATTATTGTTAACTAACAGCCACAAGGACCAGGAACATCCATCAAGGACAAGATGAAGCACCCTGCAGTACATATCAGCTATAATGATGCTAATGAATACTGCAAGTGGGCAGGAAAAAGGTTACCTACTGAGAAAGAATGGGAGTTTGCAGCAAGAGGTGGTCTTAGAGGTTAGTCTTTCACTTTTACCTTATCTAGGCTGCACCAAAATCAATAGTTGTCAGTGGTAGAGCAGTTTTCACTGTGAAAAGCTCAGTGCTGTATGTGTGCCGTGCCGTGACAGCGATGTTTTCTAGAATTTTAATTGGCTGATTTTTTTCACACGCAATGTGATTGGTTTGGCATTGCTGTGACCTTGGCGTGACCGTGTCCGCGATGTGTTTATGCCGTGTTCCGGGTATTTGATTGGATGGAGAGTGAATTCTCGTCCAATGTGATTGGTCTGGCGTATCCCTTGCCGTGTCATGGCCGTGTTCATGCCGGGAATTTTTCACAGTCATACGAAAACTGCACTAATGGTAAGGTATTTGTTTGGCAGAGATAATTTTWAAAAAATCAGGCTTTAGAGGGGGAGGGGGGCACAAAAGTATTCAAGTCGCACATCTCTTTTACAATAAACAGAATGAAATGGAGAGGAGGAGTCTGATTTCTTGGGTAACCAATTGAATCCCACTACCCCCTCTCCTGATAAAAATGACATGGTTCCTTAGATCATTGGGTCTTTCCTTACATTTGGTAACTGTTGTAATATTTATTGGATCAACACTAATGTACAATATGTTCATCAGATAACACATATCCTTGGGGAAACAATTTTGAAGAAAAAAGAATGAATATTTGGCAGGTGAGATATACTTATCAGGCACTCTCCACCCCTTGGAAATGCAAACCTGCTCCATGGGGAGGTGTGATTACTTTCTGAAAGTCCCCTTGACCCACCCACCCTTGGGAATTCCAATCCCTGCTCCATTCTCCCTCTGAAATGCTGGACAAAAAACATGCAGGAAAATACTTCACTTTCCCATTCATCCAGTTTTGTCCCATTCATCCAGTTTTGTTCTATTTATCCTTAATATAACTTAGGGAAGATTTCCTCATGAAAATACCAAGGATGATGGGTACCACTGGACTGCAGCAGTGGATGCTTTTCCTCCACAAAACGATTATGGTGAGCATCATAAAGATTTATCATTCAGGTTGATTATAATTTATATATAGATCTTGTATTTTCCTTTCTAGGAATGTGTGATATGGTTGGCAATGCTTGGGAATGGGTCTCAGATGAATTAAAAACCCTTGGGGGTGGTGGAGAGAAAAAATTTGTCCTTCGTGGTGGTTCTTATTTGGATTCTGTTGATGGCGCATTTAATCATATAGCAAGAGTAACAACAAGGTAGGAATGGTTAATTATTTATTATATATTTATAATTATTACAATATCATTAAATATAACTTAGATGGTATATGCACCTTATTGGTCAAGAACTTGGTTATACTAGTAAAATGCAGTAAAAGTACGGCTTTGCCAAATATTATTTATTTTGTTGCAAAACTTGAGGAATCAAAACCTTAGATGGAAAAAATCTTTTTCTTTTCATGCAGAATGGGAAATACAGCAGATGCTGGATCTGATAACATCACATTCAGGTGTGCAAAGAATATACCAAAAGTTGACTTGTAAAGGATATTATTAGTATTTTTATTATTTACTTTAATTTTACATATATACATTAAGAAGATATAACTAGCTAAAAACTAGTGTGAGCTGCGTCGGTGTTTCTTTTACTCCGACGAAGGACTAGCGTCCGAAACGTCAGTAAGTTTTTTCATCTTTTCACGGTGTATAATTTACCTTTTCATATATACATTAAGCTCATTAATGGAATTAAAGTTTGAGTACTGAATAACTCACCATGTTTTAAGAATGTCCTTGAATTTAATATATCACATTTTTTTTCRTTAATTAAGATCGCGATTGAAAGCAAAAACAAGCGCTTAAGAGCAGTTTTTGGCTCATTTTGCAAGAGCAAGTCCACAAACATACAAAATTCCAAAAACCAGATTAACCATAGCCGTCTTTTGAGGAATTTCTTGAAGGTTTCCATGGTAACAATCGAAATTTAATCTGCATGCCAATGGGAGGGACAACAAAGGAAATAAAAGAAAAGCGGAATGAAAAGGCGCCATAAAAGAGATCATTATATAAGGTAAAATCAACAATAAAGTGTAAACCAAACGAGCATTCTTCATCCCTAATAGAATCGCCATGGTTACGATTCCCGCGTTCTTGTCTGTCTCGAGGTCTCGGATGTTGTTTCTGGGGATAAAAATTTCATTTAATACAATTTAACATTTCCTATTTACTTTTCATTTTCGGGGGAAAAATGTTACTTGCTAACATATCCTTTGCTTTCACACCATTGGTAATTTATTCCACTTCTAACTAGCTAGTGTATGAATTCGTTTAACGAGAAAGAAAAGAAAAGAAGAAGAAAAAGTGACCCAGCCGCCCGGTATTTTGGTTTATATTGAATTTAATGGAAGATGTCATATTGAGTAATCATTTCGTTTAAGAAAACGCCTGATTCAGACTGACATATTGTATCGGTTGGCTTACCCGTGTAAAATGGCCTCTGTGTGGAAAGCAAGAGGAAGAGCCATGCTAACACATTGCATTGACAATTCCCCAGTCTGAACAGCATACGTAAACAAGGTTATGACAGGACCAAAGGCTATGAACACCACCAGGTCACCAAGAGCAATGTATTTGAGTCCTATACTACCAGTATAGATAAAAGAAGCTGCCATTCCAGTTAAAAATGTCGGGAATATTTTCATAGGAGATATCGAAGGGTACCCCAGGCAAATGACAATATAAGAAGCAATGGCAACTTCGTAGCAAATATAGATCAAGATTCTCACTTCTCGAGGAGTGAGTGTTTTCTTGACGAGGGTTTTATCATCCGAAGTTGTCGTATCGATTCCATTTTTGTAGTCAAATAGCGTGTTAACAAGATTTCCAGCTGCATGAGTTGCTAGGACTGCTAGTAACGTCAACATTAAGCGAAGTAAGTCAAAGTTCTCTCGGGATTTCCAAGCCATTGCCGTGCCCAGAAGAACAGACATAAACGAAGCAGTAAACGACCATGGCCGAAGACAGATAATATAGGATTTCATCTTCTTAATGAAAGATGTTGAATCATAGTCTTCTTTCTTCAAGGAGAGCATCTTACCAAGGAAGAGCCAAGCTACATGAATGCTTTTGAAAATGAAAGATGACTAAGGGTTTGTAACGGAAATATAAAACTGATTCTATACCACACGTGGCATTAGAGTATTGAAAAGAAAAAAAGATGAATATTAAATAACGGAAGCATTTTAGTCAGAGCACTAAATAATGCCTGAGTAAATAGCTGCTAATTTCTTTCCTCTTCCGAAAAAGTATTAATCTTTTTTCCACGGGCAAATTAGAATCGGATATTCATCAAAAACAGTTCACTTTCGTAGATTCAGCTATTCAAACAGAAACGCATGAATGACATGGAATACAAACAATTAAGCTTATTTAGTGTTACCTATTCTTATACTAAATGGCTGATTTAACACCCGAATTTTATTGTGTATTTGAAAATGATTGGTGTGAAAAATTCAAGGTTTACAGAAAACTAAATGCATWATTTTTTTACACAAAATATTTCGGTTATGACTGGAAATCACTCGTTCTGCACTCTCCTCACATTTCTGGGGTCTCTTGGTATTGATCACTCGGCCGGCATCACAGATTAGCGAGTTTTTCTCCGGCTTCTCCGGCTTTCCTCCTTATAACACAAAATCAATCTGATTCGCTGAATTAGTTTTGCCCTGACTTTTGGTCAGACCAGAAGCTATGCAACAGTTCCATGTCACATAAAATTTTGAGGCTTTTSGCCGGTTTTGTAATGAACTGACTATGCCTACAAAATATTATTAATGTCTATTAAAGTATTAATAAAATACCTCTTCCATTACTTCGCTAACATTTAATACAACATTGTGTTATTTTGTCAGAATGTGGAAGTGAATTTCTTATTAGAGGTGTTATTTTATCAACATCTTGCTAGGCTTGAGCCACTGACTCATTTAGAATGAAATCCTGTTCTTCCAGTTTCTCAGTCAAMGTAGTTCTTTGACATTGTTAATTCAAACTTGTGGTAGCTCTGCAGTCAATGGCGGTTGATAAGCTTACGTCGATTTGCCTTGGTTTGCATTTGATCAGCCGATATCACAAACTCTGCCTTTCCTCTGCTGCTTTAGCAATTCCCTTAATCCCTTTTCCTCCTCTAAATTTCTGCTTGTGACTCCAAGACCAAAGACATCAACGTTTGGAAAAARAACCTTCGCTTTGGCTGCACCGGCACTCTGGAACAATCTCCCTGATGCAATTAAGTACTCAAGTTCAGTACCAGAGTTTAAATCTGCACTAAAACACAACCTGTTCACCAGGAGTAACTGACTTTTTCTTGCAATTTTTTCCACAAACTTGGTATTCGTCTGGTCCTTTTGTAAAAAGCATCGTGACGTTGTATGATGCGTTTCTTAAGAACTTTATATTATTATTATTAATCAATGCAGTTGACGAACCACTGATCCGTAAACTACTGTGGCAGTGAAATCAAATAAACGTTTAGTTGGGAAGAACTACTTGCTGAAGCTCAAAGCGGAAAAAAGCCGGCCAAAAAAGGTTAAAAAAGTCCAACACTTGTATCGGAGTGCTGTTTATCATCATTTATAACGACGTGTTATCTTATATTCTACACAGGAAGTCATTCTAAACTTTATTTCACTATTTTGGCGAACGCTGTAAATAAGATCATTTTTATATTTTCTTGATTTGTTTAGACGCTGCCATTGYATGATTTATATTTCTTATTTCTTCCGAGCCAGGCACCACTTTCCTCAAATAATAAACGGAACTTATAAGTCACAATCACAGCATAGTTAATAGAAATTATTAACTATGATCACAGTCACAGTCACATAAGGATACGAAYTGACATAAGATATATCATCTTCATTGCTGTCGTTATTACRGCGTATCTAAAATSCGGGTAACGGGTTYTTTCAGTTTTTTCACTTTTATTCTTTTTTATTTTACCCGTTACCCGTTACCTGTTACCCGTTACCCGYTAYCCGCTACCCGTTACCCGCATTTTAGATACGCCGGTCATTATTATGACTCATTATATATCTCAGATCTTTCTTAATAACTATGGATGACGCAGTGTGCTAAAATTAAACCATTACATACAAGACATATATAACAAGCACAGGCAGTTCCGCTTTGTGTTCCCTCTCCTCGAAGGCCTGATAGTATTCAGGTTCGTTTTGCGAAACAGTTTTGGACACGTTTTTACACCAGTATCATGGCTCCCTACGGATTAGTCGACAAGAATGGACGGACTGGAGTTCCTTTGCAAAAGATTGAAGTTCATGGGACTTTGAWAGGATTTACAGCTGAAGTCAAAGCTACCATGGAATACATCAACAACACAGACAACCCCATAGAAGCCATCTACGTGTTCCCTCTGGATGATGAAGCGGCCGTGTGTGGGTTTCAAGCGACTATCGATGGAAGAACCATCGTGGCTGAGGTGCAAGAGAAGCAAGAAGCTCGTGATACGTACGATGATGCCATTAGTAGCGGCCACAATACAATACAATGCTTATCTGCTCGAAGAAAGCGACGAAAGCTCAGACATCTTTCAAATTAACGTGGGAAATTTACCTCCAAAAAAATCAGCAACAGTCGAGATTACTTTCGTGACAGGACTGGCTGTAGAACAAGAAGGACGAGTCGTGTTTGTACTGCCTACAGTACTCAACCCTAGATATACACCTAGTGACACCCCCCATAGTCTCACTACAACGATGACTACCATCGCTTCAGTGAGCACAAAATATTCCTTTGATTTCGAGYTGAATGTACRATGTGCGTCTGCCATCCAAGAAATCACCTCTCCTTGTAACCGACTCAAGGTTGACATCAATCCTGACGATAACCGACGAGCTAAAGTTCGACTAGACGAAGAATACAAGTTCGATGCTGATGTACAAGTGCATGTGTTGGGTTGTAAGCCTTTTGAACCACACGCTCTGTTGGAAGATTGCGTGACACCAAGCGGAACAGAGAAGAATGATGTGATGTCCAAACCGATAGTCATGATAAATTTCTTCCCCCAGTTTCACAGCTCTGCCTTCCTTGAACGAGGAGAGTTTATATTTGTCGTGGATCGAAGTGSAAGTATGAGGGGTTCGCGAATTAAAAGTGCAAGAGAAACACTTCTTTTGTTTCTGAAAAGTTTGTCAGACGACTGTTATATCAACGTCGTAGGGTTTGGAAGTTCTTATCAAAAGTTGTTCAAAACGAGTGAGGTTTACAATGATTCTACTGTAGACAAGGCTTGTGCCCATGCCCAGTCCATGGAGGCAGATTTAGGAGGGACTGAAATCCTCGAAGCTCTAGCGGATGYGTTTTCACAGCCACTCATCAAAGGTTATCCTCGTCAAGTGTTTCTCTTGACAGATGGCGAAGTTGGTAACACACAGCAAGTCATCGACTTAACGAGACAAAACGCTGACCAAACAAGGCAAGTCTACTCGTGAAACAAACAAAACACTAGAATGACGTTGTACATTTTTAATAGTGATCAAACGTGATTTTTGATAGGTGCTTTGCATTGGGGATTGGAAGTGGTGCGTCAACTGCATTGATTAAGGGAGTAGCTAAAGCAGGCAGAGGAAAGGCGGAGTTTGTAATATCGGCTGATCAAATGCAAGCCAAGGTCTGTATTACTTTCTTTTCTGCTTCCTACCTCTATTATTGTATAATATGTTATATTTACCTCTTGGTATTTTTGACCTGACGGTGATTATGCCACCCCTGGAACCATCCCTATGATAGTACACTGGTTCAATGTTCTTGTGTTGTAACCAGGGAGGGGTAAGCATATCATAATATTACTGATTAATCTACAGGTCATCAAGATGCTCAAAAACGCCTTGCAGCCAGCTCTTCTGGACTGTAAAGTAACTTGGGACTTACCTAAAGGATGTAACGCTCAAAGTGTCCCAAATCYGCTTCCTTCTGTCTTTCGTGGCGAGAGCCTGGTTGTGTATGGAGTCCTGGATCTCACTATGGACAAGGATGTCACACCACTGATTGGTTCAGTAACATTGACCGCTACTTTATCCACTGCATCGGGAGGAGGTGAACAAGTGAAACACAAAGTCAGTTTTGAGGGAGTATCATGGGAATCAGGGGAAAACAAGTTGCTTCATCGTTTGGCTGCAAAGACTTTGATCCAAGCAAAGCATCAACCCCAGGAGTACGAGAAGAAGGAAATCATAAGTCTGAGCAAATCATCCAACGTGATATCGAAACTGACTTCGTTTGTTGCAGTTGACAAGGAGAGCCATAAACCTGTGTCACGTCCCATGACCAAGCCACCGCCAGACATGCTAGGTTTTCCAGTAGCAATGTGTGGTGGTTCACTACTACCAGGTAGGAAAATTGCAGGTTCACTCAAAGGTATGAGAATGAAAAAGACGATGAAAAAGGGTAAGACGTCGCCAGTACCTTGTAAAATGACCCTCGGTAGCGCCCCACCACAAGATGAAGACGATGAACGTGTTGCTTTTGGGGGTGATCCCTTTGTTTCAAATCCTTGTCCACCGCCTATACCTCCTCAAGAGAACGATCTTCTTGATCTTGTGTCTTTACAAAAAGCCTCTGGTTCATGGCAGCTGACAGAACAGTTGGCCAGGATCTGTGGTGTTACGATGGACAAACTCAAACAAACTTGTCCATCAGAATTGACAGCCAGCAATGAGGAAAGTGTGTGGGCCACAGCCTTGGCGTTGTCGTGTCTGTTTGGCAAGTTCAAAGCCAAAAAAGGCGAATGGGAAATGGTGGCTGCTAAAGGTATCAAGTGGCTAAAGAAAACCATAGATAATAAGGCTCTCAGCTATGAAAAGATCATGGAAATGGCTGACAATTCTTTGAGCAACTGAAATATGAGCAATCAATCCAGCATACCACAACGGGGACACTGAATGAAAGAGCTGGACTACAGTCTACAGCAGTTTTTTGCAAATCTACTTTTCATAAATTTTTGGAAGTAGTTCGTAATCAAGTAAGAAGCAAATCGATATACTGTAAGCTTATTAACCATTGATCAAATGATAATAGATAGGCTTTAGCAATCAACCGTGTCAGTTTTCATTACCATGGAAGATTATTCCAAGAAACAAAAGACAATTAAAAGACAATTCTAATACTTTATTTCAAATTTTGACATAATACTTTCTGTCAGCAGTTAAAGATAAATTAAATCTGCTCTCCCTATTTCTTTTGATAATCTACAACTTTTAGGGAGAAATTTTCACTTATTTATGAGGGGAGAGTTAGTGAGTGAGGTGTACTTGGACAAGTATTTAATTCGGCTGAAACTTCACAGTTAAATTTTTTTCTTGATATTCTGGTGGGAAGTTTTTTTTYTCTCCAAATCTTTAAAGAAGTGATGGTATTTACTCAACACTTCATACAATTTTTTGCAGTGTCAAGTAAATGACGTCACAGAATCTGTTAAAAGTTCTAAAAATAAAACTTCCAATAGGAATGTTGTGAAAAAACTTTAACCGATACACCCCTATTAGACCCTTGAAGATTATTCCAGTAAAGTTTCAGCCAAGAAAAATTTTCGTACAAGTATATATAAAGTGATTACAGAATGCTATTTGAAAGTCAGTTCCTTTTCCACCCACTCTTACAAAATCTGCTGTAGAGAGAGATTCTACATGGTTGTAGATGAACTGCCATAGATCTTGTTAGCTATGTTGTTGAGCTGTTCCAGGAAGATAAAGGTGAGAACTGTGTGTGGTCCAAGCCTGAAGTAGTATGGAGTAAAGCCTTTCCACAAAGCAAAGATACCTTCTTTACGAATGATACTAACAAGCACATCCTAAAACAGAAACATGATACATTTTCAGTTCCATTTTATAGACTGGGACCTTGGAGGGGGTGAGCCTCTCCCAATACTTTGGAATAACAATGGACATGGGGGATCGTCACACTAAGGTCATATAGGCACCCCTTTAGCACAGGACCAAATAATGTTAGTATTCAGCCCTGAAGTGTTTTCCATTTCTTGGTAAAATATGGGAAATGTTTCTGTATTTTTGTCATGATTATCAATTATCACTCTTTTACTTACAATTGAACCTTTGTATTCTGGTTTACCATCAATTATTCTCATGTTTTGAATACTAAGAAGGGGAAAAAAATATCAATGAAAAACAGCAATATTTATCTTCAATCCCCTCTCCCTCCCTCCCTCCCTCCCTCCCTCCCTCCTTCCATCCATCCATCCCCCCTCTCTCCACCAGTGCACTCATTCATCCCACCTTCCCTCCATGCATCCATGCATCCCTCCTTCCATGCATCCATCCATTTAACCACCCAACCATTCATACATGGATGCATCCATCCATCAACCATGCATCCATTCCTCCATCCATCCATTTTCACCTCACTCCTTCATCCATTACAATTGCCTGTAAGTTACCGTGTTTTAGCAATATCTATTGGCATTGATGCGATAGTTGTGGCCAGTCCACTGATCATGCTTGCTCCAAAGTGACAAATTATATTGTCATTGAAGTACTCTGAGTAAAGAAACAACAAATTATAATTGATTTTAATCAGTGAATTAGCTGTGCCCTGACTATGATCTGCTCAGAGGTTGTTTCAAGGTATCAATAAAATTTGAAGGTGAAGAAATAGAAAACGTTGTGTGGAGTAATAAAGCATGCGGGGGTCGGTAGAACATGAGAGAAGTGTTAGGAAAAACATGATGTGTAGGGGAGTGCTTCTGGACACTTCTCGAGTGTTCTGCCAATCCCCAAGTGCTTTATGACTGCACACAGCAGAGCAAGAAAGTTTTTTATTTCTTTCATAAAATACAAATTACAATAATAGATAGGAATGACGCAACGGAAAGTGCGCGTGCATGCAATGTGATCTCATAAAGCACGTGCTCCAAACCAATCAGAATGCGACATTCATAACAGTTATTTTATAATTGACAATAAACAACATTAAACTTACTGGTTGACAATAAGAACTGTTTTGCTTGAGAGTATGTTGCAAGCTGAGCRGCATTGACCACCATTGCACGTACTACAGTAGGACCACAACCCTTAAAAACAAGCACCAAAAGGAATCCTCATTCATATCTTGATCTAATATGATGGTTGGTCATTTTCAACCCTGTGAATGAATGAAACAAAACAAACTGCAACATACTCTCCATAATGTTAAAATCCCTTCTTCTTTTGTCATCCTGTACAGAGCATTAAACACATTAGTGTACCCTCTACGCTGTTCCACTGGTAACCTGCAAGCCAATCATATAATGCCACACTAAGTCAAATTACTAATATTCGCTTTAATTACTAAAAACCATCAAGTAAAGTGTACTGTATATATCCATTAAACAAAGCCAAAGATGTATTGTCCAGTTGCAGCTATTTTGTACAAAATAGTAGATATCACTGAAGCCGGAGGGGGGGACACCTTATTAGAGGGGGCGGGGGTCCTCGTCGGAAATTCTGAAAATGACCCCTAAAAGGGACCTGTATTTTGGAAAGAAGGGTGTGGCAGTGATGAAATTTCACCCTTAAGAGGGACCAATCAATAACGCATTTTTTTGTTTGGTTTCTCGATTTTATTTGCATCAAACTCCGTCTGCTCTAACGAATTTATGACGACGTCATCATATACAAATCGCTTGCCTTTTTGTAGATCTTATACCCTAAAAGGGACCACAAAATTCAGTTGGTGTGCATTCCCGTCGTTATCACCCTAAGCGGGACCAAAACCCTGATTTCAAACCCTAAAAGGGATGACGAGGACCCCCCCTTTCATAAGGGAGCCCCCCCCGGGTCACTGAAGCAGAACAATAGGAAGCAATTAAAACCACATAAATTTGTTTGGTTCATGCCAAGTCAATTCTTAGTTAGTTGAGTCTATAATGCACTAAATAGTACTTGTTTGAAGGATATATGAAGTGCACTTTACACTTGTTCAATTAACACTATACATATGTACCTCCCATCGGAAGTCATCCTTATCAATGAAATTTCAGCTGGTGTACCAACAAATGATCCTACTGCACCAGATGACATACCTTTATAAATCATAACACTTTATTAACAATCTCTTTATTACATCTAATTTTTCTGATCTTTAGAAGGCTGTCATCTATTAGGGGAAGGCAATATGTGGGAAAAAATTGGGAGGCAATAATGATTTTGAGCAGCACATGGGGGGAGGGGGGTTGTGGATTATTTTGAACCATTAGCATTCTGCAACTAAGGGAAGAGCATATTAAATTTGTTAAGGGGCACCAAAAATTGTTTTAAAATTCAGAATCCACATAGCTTCTCTCCCCTGCAACCCATAAATTATAAATGATTCTGGGTAAAATTATTTTACAAATGATAGACTCTCATCAAAAACTGGATAATTTCTGGAACAACACATTATTTAAATGACAATGATGATCAAAGGGTAAATTATACACCATGAAAATATGAAAAAAGTGTAACACGCTAGTCCTCCAACGAATCACTAGCATCCGAAACATCAGTAAGTTTTTTTCATCTTTTCATGGTGTATAATTTACCCTTCGATCATTATTGTTTTATTAGAAACACCGACACAGCTCACACTAGTTTTTAGCTAGTTATATCTTATTAAAATAACAGCTTACCCAGAGCAGCTTTCTTATAAAATGGTAATGGAGTACCATCAGGGCTGTAAAAATAATAGAAAAATGTACATCATTGTTGTAACTGAAATTCTAGGAAAGGATGAGTGACTCTTAACAACCTTGATTATAGGGATTGATTCATTTGATCATTGTATATTCAACATATGTATTGGAATATTTACTTTTTGAAGTGCTCTAGTAGTGTTGTATAAACACCAAGCCTTGTTGTTGTGTATGTTGCTTGACGAAGTAGACCAGCAGACAAACTGAAACAAAAAAAAAAGGTTAGAAAACAATGACCTTTCCCCAACCCCGCCCCTAAACCTAACCAATCACAGGGGACTTTGCAAATTTGTGAAGCTTAACCCTCTCTATTGTGTACGAAGTGGATTATAAATCTAACTTACCCATTGTAAACTCCAAAAAATCCCTCATTTCTCAAGATAGACATTACAGCATGAACGCTGCTTCTGTGTTCTTTGACAGCTCCTCCTATACCTGTCAATCAATGCATTACCATGGTAACTATTACAAGCCTTTTTTATTATATACAGATGATAAAGCCTGGAGTCAGAGTCAATGTTGGAAGCAGCTCTTGACAACATGAAAACCAAGTTACACTTCATCCTTTTCCTTGGCTTGTGGTTATGCTTATAGCAAGTGATTTTTCCATATATGAACTGCTTCTGATTCCAACTATGACTCCAATATCTATTTCTGTTGCAAGTGAAAACCGGGCTTACATTTAAGAGCATGCTATGCTGTCCAAATATTTTTCAAAAAATTGTCATTCACAAAATTGGGTCAAGCCTCCCCCCATATATTTTTGGCTGGATCTGCCCCTATACTGATCTACTAACACATTAATTATACACATTATTACAAATCCAAATACATACCACTCATTTGCATCCTGTTCTTGACCAAATCAAGTGGCTGAACAAAAATTGTTGCACCCATTCTTATTTTTAAACAAATATATATATATATATGTTATTTTTTTATCAATGTCAGTTTTTCCCAATGTGGACCATCTTTAGGATGGTAAATAACTTATTTATTTTTTTACTTTTCCTTTTACACTTGTTAACCAATCCATAATCCCATGTGTGGATGACGTGAGGGTATTGGACCCTGGGTAGATACCAAGAAAATATCACCCTCTCAAACAGCCAATCAGTACTTACGATTTTTAGGATACTGGACCGAAAAACAAATTACATATGTATTTTAAATAACTAAAATGAGACCTAACCCTAACCCTGAGAATCGTAAAGCTACAACCATTTTATTTATTTATAACAGTTCAGTAATTTTCGAATACAACAATGATGTATCAGCTGTTCATATTATCACACCGATTAGGACGTGTTTTTCTCTTTTCATTACAATTTGGACTGGATCTTCTGAAAACTAAATTTAGCTATGCGAAAGAGGAAATAAAGGAATCCTGTAAGATACTACAGTCGTTTGCAGTACACTGATCATTTTTATGTGACTTGGTTCAGTGCTTATTGTAAAATTCATGTTTTATCGTTTTGGGAATTCAAGCGAAAAAAAGCGTAAATAAACACTACCACGCCTCAGCTGCTACTGTCCACACTTCGTGAAGCAAAAACTATAACTCATCTTGTGAAGAAAAACGATGGCAGAACAACGAACATTTACAAGATAAACAAGCTTTATAGACTGAACTATTCACTTGTATTTCAAAACTGAAACATTATTATTGCATTTAAAGCAGAATTACGCAAAGAAATGCTTCTTTTACTTACCCAGCTGATCCTCCCATAATGAACCTTGCATAGTTAGGTATTTTTCCTTTATTATCAGCCATATTCAGGCTGTTTTCTTGGTGATCAAAGAAGGTTTTCTGCTCGTGTCTTGTTGTCTGATGATCTTCTGACTGACTAGAACCAGACCCCTTGAACCTTACACGTGGACAACAAGTGATAGAGGTATGGGGACAAGTATATCCTCATTTATTTATTTCTTCCTTTTTCCCTTTTGTTTGTTTAGTATGTTTCTTTCTTTCGTTCTCCTTCCCATTTTTCTTTTTTTCATTTCTTCCTTCCCTCCTTATGTCCATCCATCCATTCATTTTTTCATTCATTCTATTTTTCTTCTTCCTTTATCCTTTCCTTTTCTTTTCTCTTTCTCCTTTCCATTTTCTCTCACTCCTATCCATCCATCCATCCATCTTTTCTTTCTTTCTTTCTTCCTTCCTTCCTTCCTTCCTTCCTTCCTTCCTTCCTTCCTTCCTTTCTTTCTTTCTTTCTTTCTTTCTTTCTTTCTCTGGTCTCGTCATAGTTTCCGCGAGAGTTTTTAACAACCCGAAACGGACCGCAATTCGATCCATGATGGAGCTGCTAATACTTTTTTCTTCTGATATTTTTAAAATATGTACTTGTACTACCTCCCACTGACCATCCCCTCGGGCCTGTTCTATGGAAAATTGAGATGGCAACTGTCTCTAACCTCTTGTCACGCAATCTATTCTTTCTGTCATTAGTCTATGTGCCTTTAGGTATGATTCTTTTGAATTTCATTAAAGGTCAAGCAGTCTTTATCGATCTCCTTTTCAAATATCAAGGAGGTCCTTTGCAATGGAGCTGTTTTTCGTTAGATTTGCGATAATGCTTCGTACTATGACCTGCTATGTATGGGTCCTGTCATAAAGGCCAATCATACTGATAGTGCTCGATAATACTACTGCGTTTTCATATTCATGTCTTCTAGTCGGAAGTACAAGCAGATGTGGGCTGATAACACTAAATCAAAGTGGTATCTATAACGGATGATACCTCATGCGTGAGTTACGCCGCACTCCGAGAAAACCCATGTCAGTGGATACGCCGCATAACTAAATGACTTCGTTTCTATCCCGAGGGGGGAATACTGAGGCACTCTTTGCAAATCTGTCTTGATCGCCAATTCCCTTCTCCATGAACGCAAAGATATAGCCGTGACCTTGGAAACAAAAGACCACATGTATTGGCTTATTGCGTTGTTTATTTTCTATTTACATCGTATCTGTGCGGAAATAAATCGAAAAATTCACCTCTAAATAGACAGCTCTTTTCCAAAGGTTTCTCCAGCATCCTTCGCTCGCTTGGTTGACCCAGCGTAATTAAAACTCTTGTCTACGGCGGAAATTTCAAATAATATCAGACATCTCAAATACAGAATGAGACAAAGATTACACTCTATACTTAGCCCTCCCCTACTTAAAAAATAAATTCTGATAAATTCTCCCTACCCTACCCTAGAGAGTGATAAAATAATTTAGAATTACGCTCTGTTGAGTTGACCAAACCATGATGTTCTCTTATTCTTGTCTAGTGCTTTTCAGTTTAATGCAAGCCATGGTTAAAACGTTCATATATATAAATAAAGCAAAATAAATAAATAAATAATTGACAGATTGGAGTACAAATATACCTGTCCCCTCCCCACATGGAGTAAGTAGTTCTCAGGCTTCTGTCAGCGTTTTTGTATTCCAGCAGCTGCATAGACTTTGATGTTTGCATGAATGAAAAACTCCGAGCGCCGATCAAATATTCTCTGTTAGATTATATTTTTTGAAAAGGAAGATAAATGCCCCCTAAAAAGAAGAGACCAGAAGAAAATTCCCCGGAGCCAGAATGCAAGAAAACACGCGTTGAAATCGAAACAGAACAAGAAGAAGAACAGCGCGAAGATGAAACACAAACGAAAAGCGCGAACAATGGAGAAGAAAACTCTGTCTCAAAAGAGATCTCCAACGACGATCCAGGGAAGAAACGGGTACGTTATTATTATTACTACTAGCTTAACAAATCTACTTGAACTGTAGTTTATCCCAGGAAAGATTTCTGATTTCAGAGAATGAACCACGCGGCCGCACTGATCAGAGACTTGGTAAAAATACTCTGTGTGATCTTCATTTTATTACTTTATTATATACAGTATTTTTAATCTGTTTTTCGTAAAGAAATCTCAAGTCTGGACTGGAATTCGTTTGTTTTGACTTGTCTGGGACAGTTCCAAGTCAAATAATCGCCCACAAAAGCAAATCACGAGCATTTACTGAAATAAAAACTTCTGGGTCTATTTAAATACACAACCCCCAATCAAAAGATAGAGCAGTCAATACCTTTATTAGTATTCATTTTTACGACCAGACATTTTTAGTTTTTCGATTTATTTAAATTTTTTGGTGTTAAGTCATACAAGATCTTAGTTATGAATACATAATTTAGTTAATGCATTTAACAGAAATATTTTGCGACAATTGTCTTTAGCGTAAATAAAACAGTAATTGCTATCATTATTATTGATCAATTTATTAATGCAACAAAACTCAATGAGTTTTCACGTTACGGTTTTTGAGTTCACACTGATTATAAAATAAAGGAAAATGCATTTGTAATTTGAGAATATTGAACCACAATTTTTAATCTGAATTCATCTGTAGCTAAAGATTGACAGCTTAGAATTAGACCTGGGGGTCCCTAACAACATCAAAATAGCAACTTATTATATTTTCCACATTTACTGTAATAACTATACCACATTGTACAATTAACAATCAAAATTAATTCTAATTTTAATAACAATTCACAGCCACAAAAACGATTAATGAAATATTGTAGATTGATAATTCTATTTCCTATAGAAAGAAGCACTTGTAATCATTTAAGGCTCAAGTCTTTGCCATTCTGGGCGATGCTTTCTTATCAAAAAAGGGTTAACCTATACTGTATTGTTCAGAAGTTGTTTAAAAATACAGCAAAAGCAAAGGTCAAACAATATTCATTAGGATTTATTTAGTTTCTCTTATTTTCCTGATTCGCTGTTGAGTAGTTCTTTAGTTAAAAAGTTCCAGTTTATATATTTTCTATTAGTATTTTTACACAAGGGAATATAATAAATCCAGTGTGCTCATTGATCACAATTAATGTCTTATGCTGCTATCACCTACAGGTGAATATATGCACATGCTTGTTTGTCAATTTGTGCCACTTGCAGAGATAAATAAAATTGGAAAAAAACACAAAACAAAACTCTCTCTCTGTTATTTATTATATTCACTTGCGTTAAAAATACTAAAACAATTATTCACCGAAGACTCAGTGAATATCGGGGAATATTTACCTTGTCTGTCAAAGACTCATTTCTTGGTAAATATTCCCCAATATTCGCTTCACCTTTGGTAAATAATTGTTAAGTATTATCATGCATTGGATAAAAGTGTTGATTATTTTTCAGTTGAATGCATCAGAAGAGTGTGGAACACTTTTGATCTGTGGCAACACAAACTGGGATCTTGCAGGCCGCAAAGAGATGCCAAAATCAGCAAGTAAGGATCAAAAAAAGAAAAGTTTAGATTAGAATCCACTTTGAGTCTAAGTATGTATGTTTATAATCTCATAATCAATATATTTTGAATTATTTCAGAGAATGGCGGAGGACCCATCCTATGGGAGCCACATTTGATTTCATCTCTTGATGGCATTAGAATCAGACACATTGCCTCTGGTCCTTCAGCTTGTCACAGTATTATTATCACAGAGAGTGGGACAGCTATGAGCTTTGGTAAGTCTGACAATGTCAATTGATACAGTGTAAATGTTGAACCCTTTTACCTTGGGCGTAACATTTTTCCTGTTCAGACCACATGTCATTCTCTAGAGTATCATTTCTTTGTTTATCTGTTTTGCATGAGAAATAACATGAATATGGATACAAAATTAATATTATCGTTTTCCTATTTCTTTAGATTTAATTAGTTATTCCTTAACGGTACAATAAACTGTTGTTGTTGTTGTTGTTGTTGTTGTCTTTGTTGCCGTTGTTGTGGAAAAAGATGAAACAGTATTTCACTAAAGAGATGGGTGGTTTTCTTTGCATTAAAATATTACATCCTATCAAGAATCAGGTGCTTTTTATAGGGAGGAATGATAAAGGCCAGTTGGGACATGGAAATACTGAACGCTGCGACAAGCCGACAGTCATAGAGAGACTCAAGTACTACAAGATAGTCCAAGCAAGCTGTGGGAAAAGCCATTCTCTTGTTCTAACGGGTAAGAGATAATGTATTTTGTTTTTTTAGTGCTAGTTGTCAGCATGCTAATTAGCTGACTCTTGCTGCTTTGGTTATTGGGTTTGATCTTACTCCCATCATGTGTCATATTGTGTAATATTGTGTGGCTAGGGAGGAGAGGGAAAAGAAGGCATTGTCCTAGGTCCCAATTCAAATATAAAAGAAAATAATCAGTTCTCATCTTTGTGTTGACAGATGATGGTCGTGTTTTTGGGTTTGGTGAAAACAAACTTGCTCAGCTTGGCCAGGGTCACCAGAAAGCGGTGTTGCCACATCCAATGCAAGTAATGATATGTAGCAGATGAGTTATTAATTTCGACTTGCAGTCTTTGTGTCTGTCTTTATAGCATCTTTCAGTCTATGAGATAGTTAGGCAGACAGTTGTCCAGTGTCTATTAGTCCAATGCATCCATCCTAGGACTCCTAACATTCTTCATTCATTCATCCATTTGTCTATCCATTCATCAGCTGCATCAATCATTAAACTGTCTAATCTCAATATGCATCAATCTTTGTTTTTTATTTTTTATCTTGGAAAATGATATTATAGTTATCTTATTTATTTCCTCTCCTTTTCCATCTCATGTACTTTTTTTTTCTTTTCTTTTGAGGTTATGCATCCAAACAATAAATCTATCGTCAAAGTTTTTTGTGGAGCAGAATTCAGCATGCTGTTGGATGAAGAAAAGAATGTGTATTCATTTGGCAGCCCAGAGCATGGCCAACTGGGTCACAACACAGATGGCCAGTACATTGTGTCTTCAAACAAGCTTGGCTACCAATGCGAAGTGCTGCCGAGAAAAATCAATGTGTTTGTGGAGCGCAGCAAAGATGGCTTTGTAAACGTTATTGAGAATGTCAAGGTTGAAGATTTAGTTTGTGGCAATCATCATTCGGTGGGTGGTTACTTCTAATGTCTTTAAACTTTATTGAACCTGATGGCCAACTCAAAGATCAAACCAAAATTTATCTTTTATAGATTTCTGGAGGAAGAAAAACTTGAGTTTACTCCCTCTCCCCCTCCCCCCCCCCCCCCCCCCCCCCAAAAAGAACATGACTCAAATCAAGGGAAAGGGACCAAGTATTTATACTCACATGTGACACCAAGTCCAGGGATCAAACCCAAGACTCCATTAATGAGAAGTTATTGCACCCTTAATTCGAAGATCTTTCCCATTTTTTTTCTTGAGTGTCCCTTATCTCTCTACCCTAGAAGGCGCACAAGGCTTGCAGTTCCAACCTCTTTCTCATCTGTGTGTTCTAAACTAAGCTTGAGGAAAAGCAAGTTTTTTAGGATTTTTGAGATTGAAGTATCTCACCACCAATATATTGATTTAATTCATTATTTTGTCAGTAATGGTGTGTTTTGTTTCTCACAGATGGTTTTTGATGATCAAGGACGTGTTTTCACATGGGGTTTTGGTGGATATGGACGACTAGGCCATCAGCAGCCAAAAGATGAACATTTGCCCAGACTACTCACATACTTTGTCAATAGAGGTAAGCCATTTCCTGGCGATTCAAGAGAACTTTGATTATATTTCTATTGGTCGATTCCCCCAGGGGGTGGGGAAGTGATGTTTTGTTTTATTTTCTTTAAAAACTTTTCATGTGTTCCTAATGAACAATATTGACAAACCTGTTACTCTTATTCCAAGATAAAGTTGGAATTAGATGTTGATTGGGGCTAGATGCCGAAGAAGGAGAACCCATGAAAAAAAAACCTTGAAGCAAAGAAGGGAACCAACTTGAGACTATTTACATATGTCACAGACCCTAATTATTCATGTGTGAATCATTCCACAGCCACTCCAACCAGTATCTTTGCTGGTTCAACATACAGCATGGCTATATGCCAAGGTCAGTTGTACTTCTGGGGTCAAACCAAGCTTTCCGGTGAAGCTTCGATGTATCCAAAACCTGTCCAGGATCTGTGTGGATGGAAAGTACGCAGTGTTGGCTGCTCGTGAGTATACTACTTATAGTAGTAAAATTATATATAATCAGTTTTTGCCTATGATAAAGAAGATGCTAAAACTCTAATACTTGATTTTTCTGAAATCTGCATTTTAAGAGATTTTTTATTTAAGGAAATCTGGAATCGTGTAGACTGAAGGATTGGACTGGACTTTTGTTGCCTAAATCTTGGATCTAAATTTTTTTTTGGATTTTCATCTTTTGAAAGGGTATAGTTAATCTTAAATTAAAGCAAAAACATGTGCAACCTCTAAAATTTGATTCATGCTTCTAGTTTCTGAATTATGAGAGTTTTTTTATTGTGGAAAATCCGGAACCGCGCATTAATGGAATGGACTGGACTTCGATTAACTGGATCGTGCGGATCGAAAAACGTTTTTTGCACCAACTTTCCAGTTTTAATTATATGTATATATTTTTGATATTCATAACTAGCAATTTTATGCTGAAATAATGTTGAGAATAGGTCAATAAGCTAGGAAGAAAGTAATTTAAACTTAATAGAAGTTCAAAGCAGAGTGAAGTCCTTAGTAAAGACTTTGTTTCCTTTCCTTTAGTAAAACAAGTATTGTAGTTGCTGCTGATGAGAGTGTTGTTAGTTGGGGGCCAAGTCCTACTAATGGAGAACTGGTAAGGAATTGGACTAGCTGTTATTCGCATTCCCACTCAGCCTTCCTTCTGTTCAACCCTCTGCAACTCCCATTACTCATTCTTTCTTCATTCCTTCCTTCTATCTATCCATTCCTTACTGTGATTTTCCATATTCTGCTAACTCTGTGGTTGTGAGCTGCACGCTAAAATTTGGTTTTTCACTGCCGTCAATCAAAAATGATCAGTCGGTATCTTTTATGTTCTTGACTGGCGGCAGTAAAAAAACATTTTCACAACAAGCTGTTTAAATGTCTGAGTAATCTCTCCCTCTCAATCTCTCCTCGTCCCTTTTTCCTCCATCTAGCTCTTTCCCACTTATTCATTCATCCGTCCATCATTCCTGGCTAATAATTTAATTATTGTATTTGTTCCAGGGCTATGGGCTGAAGAAAGGAGGCTTCAAATCATCAACAAACCCAAAGATCGTAGAACCCCTAGATGGTATATACATTCATACTGTAACATGTGGATTGGGACATACCCTATTTATTGCCAGAGATGACTCACCTGAAGACAAAGAAGATATTAAGAAACTCCCAGTCTACGAGCCCGGTGGACCCTAACCATTCAAAACCAGGAGGGGAGGGGAGGGAGGGGTGTGGAAACACATCCTAGTATACCACARAGATCCGTCTGCTCCACTACCCTGACGAGACAGACTTGATCTAAAGGAACATATCGTCGCTTTGTTGTTGCAGTATTTTGGGTATAGTCTTGGCTCTGTTTGCATCGCATTGCAAAAAATTCCGCGGTGGCTGTTCTCCGTTGTGCGGTAACCGTTACTCACCCTACCTGTAGAACAGGATTTGAAATTTTCACATGGCGAATTAATCAGTCAGAAAGAGAGACAGAGAGATAGTAAGGCAGAGACAGTGTGTGTGTGTGTGTGAGAGAGAGAGAGAGAAAGAGAGCAGAGAAGAATATGAAATAGAAATATTTAGAAGAATAAAAAGCTATCTATTGACCATCTATTATTGTCCATATCTAAGTTATCGGTTTTCGCTTATTCTGGCAAAAAAAAAARAGAGAGAGAGAGAGAGAAGATAATTCGAGTTTAGACAAGAATTTTCCACGCTGCTTGATGTCTTTCATTTATCTGTCTGTAATCTTTTCTGTATGTGTGCTATTGAATTATTAGTTGTGAATTAACTGTCGTGGATACAATGTGCTGTCAGCGTACAGTAAGTAATATTCTATTTCGTATCAGTTAAACAGAATTGACAGTTTTCCAATTTAACTTGCTCGTATCTTTCATTTCTATTGCTGCCAAATACAATTAGATTCTTTTCTTGAGATGGGTACTTCCGTTTCCTTGTTCTTCATTCTAACCGGAAACGCATTGTAGACCGGAAACTGGAGGCACTTTTGGTTCTGTTTTCGGTTGACCTTAAGTTTAGTAGAAAGCCTTTTGAAAGTTATTAAAAATATCAAACGCATTACCAATGGTTTCATTTCTGTATCTGCTGATTCAATAAATCGCTAAATCACTGGAAATGTTTCAGGAAGAGGTTAGTCAACCCTTAGATCGTAGATCATTAACCCCTTGCTAATACCTGCAGACCCGATATATTGCTACAATATATAATATACAATAGAGCGTTTTCACGTGACGTCACAGCGGCCATTATGGGGTACCAAAACAATACATTTTCTATCCTCCGGGAATTGAACTCTATTTTTATGCAAATACTGTGCAGAAAGTTTCTATTGTTTATGGCTGCCTTCTCTCTCGTGAGTGAAAACGCTCTATAGAGACCAGGACAACCCAGGAAGCATAATCTATCGGGAAGCCTCTTCTCTTCCAGGCCCCCCTCTTTCCCCGAATATATTGACCGCTGTACAGTATGGGCTCAGGACACGTGCATGCTGTCAATTTGCTGTCAAGAGAAAACGAATATGAAGTTGGTCGCTTCTTGAGTATCTTGAACGAATTTTGCTGCTAATTTGGTCATTATGGTCGTAGAATTATGCATCAACTTCTGGCGGGAATACCAGGTGATCTTATTCTTTTTAATACGGCCTGAAAATGAATGTTTTAAAAGAGTTAATCAGTTTAGTTCAGGAGTTTGTTCTTGCTTATCAGAAGGTTATTTTAAATATTGCTGTTGAACACTCTCTTATTGTCGACGTTAGAGTACGTTTGTTCTCTTTCTTCTGTTTGCTCAACTTATGTCCCAAGATTCGTACCAAACACGATTATAAAAAAAATTTCTTCGTGTATTATTTCCTGGTACGAGAGTCTTTGTCCCTGATATTTTTCGAGCAACTGGAACCGTGTCGGTCATTTTAACACTTATCGCATATTTTACAGCTATGCAATATCTACAGCTCATTTCATTAATGCTACTTCTGCTACTAACAATCTTTCTTTCATCCGTCATTCTCGTTCCGCTGGCTGGCAATAGTGCAGGCTCTGGAAACGACGCTGTGTTTCTTATTGCGCATGCTCGGTGATCTGCCAGGAGCGTGGGATGTTGAATCTGGCATTTCGTTGAGTTGGCGCAGTAAGCTAGAATAGATGAGACTTTGTGTTATTATTCTACCTCGTACCTACTAAGCTTAACAAAAGACGCGAGTCACTACTTTATTCACTTGACATCGGAATAACTTCGAAACTTCAAGATTTGCTTAAAGGCCTTCAAGGTAAGCTTATATTTTAAAGATTATTATTATTTATTTTGTAAGTTTTTTCATCTTTTCACGGAGTATAATTTACCTTTTCATCATTACTGTTATATTTTAAAGATGTAGTTATAAGTCTTATAATCGGGATGCACTATTATATTTCCTGTAGGCGTTTTAGAAACAGTTTATTATATATTTTTATTGACGACTAAAATAATTAACGACACCGCGTGTTATATTTTTTTAATCTCATCTTGAGCAAACATATTCGATGATAAATTTTCTTTATGGATGCTGCTAAAATTATAAACAAGATCATTGAACAAAACGTAGTTCATAAGAAAGTCGACAAAAAGTTTTGTGAAAATACAGTGAACTCAAGTAAAAACGGTCATAGATGAAATACGGGATGGGTTGATGTGATTGTGAGAAGTTATGACTTTAATTTCAATACCAAAAAATCTTATTAAAATTATCTTTGGAACATACAATTTCTGCCTGAATAAAAATGATATCGAATCGGTTTGTATTGGTGAATTAAAAATCCTTTTCATAAACGGATATAACTAGCTAAAAACTAGTGTGAGCTGCGTCGGTGTTTCTAATGAAACAGTAATGATGAAAAGGTAAATTATACGCCGTGAAAAGATGAAAAAATTCATCTTTTCATTTTCATTTCATCTTTTCACGGTGTATAATTTACTTTTTCATCATTACTTTTCATAAACGGTTTCCTAGTGATTCTTTCGACTATGCTAAACTTTAACTTTATCCATGACAATGTAACGACTGCCACTTAAACAAATAATATATTTGGCTTTAATTTTATTCGGTTTAATCTAGCCTATGTTTTTATTTAATTTTCTTTTCTAATCTATTTTCAGCTGGTATAATGAAACAAATCAGCAGGATCCAATTCGTATCTTGTGTCTTTTCAGTCCTAATATTTTGGCATCGTATTCAGGTGCATGCGCAATTCACACCTCCATACGACATACCAGCGCATACACAGTTTGATTCTTTCAATACTGCTTTTGGTTGGGTGCTCAAGAGACATGTCATCAAGACCTTATCTAACATCGTTGGTATTGGTCAATGTATGATGCAGTGCTCCCTTTACGACGATTGCTACAGTCTTAACTTTTATCCCAATGTGGGTGTCTGTGAGCTGAATAGCGCTACGCATGCGTCACATCCGGGAGACTATGTTCCCNTATTATTATTATTATTATTATTATTATTATTATTATTATTATTAGTGACTGTGTTGTAGTTAGGGAACTTCCTTTTGTTGATACCTCATAAGTTGGACTTATAATATTCATTAATAATTCACGAGCGTTCTGTCCAATCCGGACTCGCTATTTGTGTCACATGCAATTTTTCCAAGGTGCGCAGTCTACCATGTTCTTCCACGTTCGCTACTAGTAGTTCGCTTGATAGACCTTTTCAAGCCCACTGGAATAGACTTAACAGGTTGTTAAAATGATATATGCTGAGTGACACCATCTGTGACTATAGCTTTAATTATTTCACTTGAAATCATGCAAAGCAGTGATATAGGATGGTAATTTGAATTTTCTTTTTCTTTTTCTTTCTTATAAATTGGTGTTTTTTTTACAAAGATTTAGGAACTGTGCAAGTATTTGCTGACTTCGAGCTTATGGCAGTGTTGTTACGATGGCTTCCGCATTCGGGGAGAAATGTTAAACAAGGATCTTTAGCTCTGTCCGACTTCAACCTAGAAATTTGCTTTTGAATAGCTTCTGCTTTAAACATTGATGTTTAGTTTGACAGATGATAACTTATAAGTGGTTGTAGGTGCTTTATTTTCTTTCATGGTTACAGTCAGGACGTTTAGCCGCCAACAGTTCTCTTACTGTGGAAGTGTTGGTTTAGAATATCAGCTTTTTACTGGTAATCGATTGCGAGTGTGTTGGCTTTACCTGTGATTGAGCATGCTTGTTGCAGATTTCATTGAACATTTTTGACCATCCCCAATACGTATCGTCTAGGTCATAAAAAGCGTGACAAACAGACCATGATGAATTTTCCACATTTTTTTGATTGGAAGTCTTATAATTACGTGCACTCATAATCTTAGGTGGCGGACGTCTTATCTTGGCATCGAGGGTTGCATGAATTAGCTTGTGATCTGATATACCCAATTCCTTACTTCCAGTAGAATCGACTATAGACCAATTCAAGAGAATATTAAGTACTTCATATTCTCTTGACCAATTTTATTAGATATCACTAGATCGATTAGTGTTGCAGAGTTTTCAGTGGGTAACTATTGTTGGCGTGTTAATGTGATCTCGCATAATGAATTGGTTTATAAGATTAATAGCTTGTTTCCAAGATGTCTTGAGGTACCGGTGTCTTGTCTTCATTGTTTTGATATTTTAACCAGATCTTCAGTAAAGACTGTACGAAATTGATTCACTATCACTCAGCGGCCTGTATACTACTCCCATGAGCACCATAGATGATCCCGCGTTTTGACTTTTATACGTTCTATGTTGCTGTTGTCTAAGCACTTTTGATGTTGTACTGATAAGTGATTGGCAACACAAAAGGCGAATCCTCCATCTGATCCTTTATATCTATCTTTCCATATTAATCTATAGTTGTTAATTTTAAGCTGTTGAGGTACAGTGTTGTTTAGACATGTCTCAGTGATTATTTACCAGGATATCATACTACTTGCATTCTTGGAGAAGCAGTTTTATGTCGTGTACTTCGTATCTTCTGATGTTAAGATGAGCAACGTTTAGTGACGTGTTTGTGTTTCGTTGACAATGTCATTCAGACTTCTTGACGAGTTCGGAATAAACGGTTTGGAATTGTTCGAATATACGTGATGATGTTAACTTTTGCGCGCGCTAACTGGACGGTCTAGTGCCGTTTCAATTTAAAAAAAGAATACGAAAAATAATGAAGCACAAAATTTAAAAAATGATAATTTTCTCTATATTCATCTCTACATTTTCCAAATTGTTTACGTATATTTGTAAGACGATGTATAATTAAGGATAATTAAGTCAAAAGCTTGATTAGCAGGCAGCCACTTCAATTCAGTACACGATAAGGACCTTCCTATTAGTATTCATTTTTTATAGACCCTTTACAGTGATTCTCAATCTTGAAATCCCAGAAAAAGAGTTCGTACAAAGTATCTATATAAAACTATTCACTGTTATAATTTTCAAAATGAAGTATATTTTTACTCACTTATCTGGCAGCTTTCTCCCATGTACTCATCCATGCATTGGCAACTATATCCAACTGCATTCCCAACACAGGTTCCATCATTTAGGCAGGGTGATGAATCGCAGTAATCGATGGCTGCCAATAGAGACGGCAATGGCAATGAGAATAGTAATGGAAATTAATATTGAAATTAAAGTCGCACTTTCCATTATTACCATCATTGACACTATACTTGCTTGTCATAAACGTCAAAAGCCCGCGCGGATTATTGACGAAGTGTCTCTGAAAGCTCAGTTTTCTATGATATTCATAAACGTGCGACTCCAAATTATTATCTATTATTAAATTATTATTATTATTATTATCATTATTATTATTATTATTATTATTATTATTATTATTATCAACCAATAAACCACACATCGTAGACTTCCGTTCAGCGGTACACGAAAACGTCACATTTCATTGGCTGAAAACATTACTACCATATTACCAGTTAATAGATAAATAAATTGTCCTTGTTAGGCATCAAGTTAGTTGTGTCTTTTTATGATTTCATTTCTTGCACTACTGGGTACCCAGCTACAATGTGGCTGAAGATTTAGTCATACTCGTTACACACATTCTACATTAGTACCACTTCTGTACCGTGCAAGAATGCGTTTTTTAAAAAATGATATCACGTAGGACGCACTTGGTCTTGTACCAGATAGCACAGAAGTGGTGACAAAGAATCTCCCTTGAAAATTCCGATCGACGTTGTTTCCAAATAACCTGATCATGACTTGTGGTTTACAGTCACTAATCATGTCTTCCATTACTTCATGCTGTCAGTGTGTCTTAAAAAAATTATCAGTGACGTGGTTATCTTTAAACGTACTCTCGAGCTGCCAAAACGTTCAGCCGTGAACTGTCATTAATAGGAAGTCACGTGGTTTGTGGTTGCTTAGCAACTGAATAGATTTACTGCACACGAGATGTGTGAAACGATGTCCAGATGTATATTCTAATCAAGGCTTAAATGCGCTTTCATCCTTCTTACAACACATTGGTATTAAAAGATGACGACGAAAATATAAAATATTCCGTCTGGAAGGTAATCAATATATCTATACTAATATATATATATATAAATCAAGAAAAGTGAAACTCCTTCAGGCATAATACCCCAGGCATGTCCACTCACTTTCCGTCATATATACATACATATATATTAACACTCATACTCACATTTATTTCAACTTACTTTTAATATGTGGCTCACTATGGAATAAGCTCGCCTCTCTCTCTCACTTCACACTTTCTCTCCGCTTTCATTTGATACAAAATGGATAATTGAAGATTTATTTTATTTTTTCTGAATTGCTTAAAAAACGTAAGATTTGATAAGACAGATGCTACTACTACTTTACAATGCTAGATTAAAGTGTTTTTTAGAACATCAATTACTATAGCCGGCTCGTTCGTTTTCTTTGTGTCAACCTGAAGTCAACAGAAATTGGTGTTATTGATATAACGCACTAGATCTGATCCAAGGGATGTTTAGTAGGGTTTGAGTTAGTGATAAAAACAGGATTCTGGATATAAAACTTGGCGAAGATTTGAATTTGAATTTGAAATAATGATCGACACCATACTGTGAACGTTTGAAAAGAATTCGACAACCAAGGCATTTTTTCATTTATTTTTATTTTATTTTTTGGGGGTTATTTTTATGATTTTTATGACTTTCTTTTGATCTTGATACAGTCTGAATGTTAGCAGACTAAGTACAGATTTTAAAATGATGATAAAACAACTTTTAAGAACTTGAAACAAAAATGTTTTGGTCAAAACATGTCTCGTTTGAAACGTTGTTTGATCAATTTTAAAATTGTCACTTTATTTTTATTCTGTCGAAATTGGGATACTGCCGTTATTTAGTCGTTTTGTCTTCCGTTCGTTATGTTGATTTAGATACTTTCAGCTTTACATTACCTTGCTAAGTTAACATGCCTATATCTTCTGGTTTCACTTTTTATTATTTTGAAAATATCTTGGCAGCTTTAGATCTATCTGGAACAATACATTCTTTATAGCACGTAGTTATTAATACAAATAGAAATGAATAATTCCTTAGGCAATGTCACCGTACCGTATTTCAATAGAAAAAATTATGAAAGCAACTACCATCACAATAAAATATCTCACTCGGCGACACTCAAAACATCTACATCTCCCACTCAAAACGATCTTTTCATCGAACCCTGAAACAACCTCTGGGCTGATATAAGTCAGGGCACGGTTAACTCACAGATAGAACCCTGAAACAACCTCTGGGCTGATCTAAGTCAAGGCACGGTTATCTCACAGATTGAACCCTGTAACAACCTCTGGGCTGATCTAAGTCAGGGCACGGCTAACTCACAGATCGAACGCTGAAACAACCTCTGTGCTGACCTAAGTATGGCTATTAAACCTCACATATAGTTGGAATTTGGAATATTTGGTAATGTACTGAAGCTGAAATGGTTGACCTGGAGAAAAAATTAACCAACATACTTATACAGCTGTTTCTTCTAATAGTATTTCTTCTTATTTTTCCATAGACAAGTTGATACCTTAAATATGACGATAGACTATTTGGTTTTCCTCGCAATGTCATTAGCACAAAGTACTGTAAGGTACGCGCAGTTTTCTCCTCCGTACGACATACCAGCGCATGTGCACTTTGATTCTTTCAATACTGCTTTTGGTTGGGTGCTCAAGAGACATGTCATCAAGACCTTATCTAACATCGTTGGTATTGGTCAATGTATGATGCAGTGCTCCCTTTACGACGATTGCTACAGTCTTAACTTTTATCCCAATGTGGGTGTCTGTGAGCTGAATAGCGCTACGCATGCGTCACATCCGGGAGACTATGTTCCCTCTGATAATGGCAGCTTTCTGTTGTATATCTTTCGTTCCGCTAAGTTTTGTGATGACTCGTTATGTACTGGGGATCAAGTGTGTCTTTTAGAAAAAGATGGCGTCACTCGACAGTGTAAAGGTGAGTGTGCATGTATGCCTCAGGCTCCATTGTCTTGTTTTTCTATATTTTTCATACACCATTTTTCTAAGGTTGTCGGAGCCAGAGAAGAGAGTGATAAGCCATTGCTAGATGTCAAAAGTTTAAGAAAATCTCTCACTAGAATGGTGTGCATGTTTCCATGGGCAACTGTTTCCATGTGAACGTTTCCTAAGGTCAAACTCCTGTTTTTCAACTTCTTCAGATTGTGCAAAAGCGCTAGGAATGGAAGACCGAAGCATCCCAGACTCGGCCATCATGTCCTCGTCAACATATGGAGCAGGAACAAGTCCTTCAGGGGGGAAATATGCTCGATTACATAACATAGCAACTGGATTGGATTCTTGTTGCTGGGCTCCAGCATATCCTACTGCAGGGCAGTATCTACAAGTAGATTTGGGTCAAGTCAAGATTGTAAAAAGAGTCGCAACGCAAGGAAGAGACGGTAATCAAGTCAAATATGTGACGAAATACACGATCAAATGGAGCATTGATGGACAGACCTGGGAGGACCATAAAGAGAATGACGTTGTCAAGGTAAGACTGTAACGAGTCTTATTTTAAGACATGTTGGCGTCCTTACATTGTTTAGTTGCATGATAAAATTGGTGGCTTGGACGTGCCGCGTTGTAGTAAGCGAAGAACGTTGTCCTAACAAAGAACATTAGGATCAGGGTTTCTTCACGCGATCGTTTTACCCTGGGCATAATGTTTTTCCATTTCAGACCAAGTGTCGTTTAATTAAGAATAAAATTTTGTGTTGGTGATGTATCCATATTCATGTGTCTTCTCATGCACAACTGTTGACACTCTAGGGAATGACACGTCGGTCTGAAATGAGAAACTTTAAACACCAGCTAAAGCGGTATATATTCCCAATCCACTGCTTTCCGATTTCAGACAAACTGTCATCTCTAGAGTATCATTTCTTTGTCTAAAAGTGACCCATAGGCCTTTTCTACGTATGATAAACAGGATGTATTGTGGTCTAGATTGGGTACAAACAACATCATATAAGGTATGATGAACGAAAGATGTTTGTACCCAAGCTAGACCACAATGCACCATGTTTGCTATCAAGGAAAGAAGGTCTATGAGAAGATAGATGAATATGGATACAAACAAAACGAAGAATCTTATTCTCAATTCCATGTGTCATTCCCTAGAGTATCATTTCTTTGTTTAATGGTTGCGCATGAGAAGACACATAAATATGGATACAAATCAAACAAAGAATCTTATTCTCAAGTCTATGTCTCATTCCCTAGAGTATCATTTCTTTGTTTAACGGTTGTGCATGAGAAGACACATGAATATGGATACAAATCAAACGAAGAATCTTATTCTCAAGTCCATGTATCATTCCCTAGAGTATAATTTCTTTGTTTAATGGTTGCGCATGAGAAGACACATAAATATGGATACAAATCAAACAAAGAATCTTATTCTAAAGGGAATGACACGTGTCTGAAATGGGAAAAAAGTACGCTTAAGATAAGGAGATACATTGAAGTGCTAGCAACTCTTTTAAAATCAAGTACTTTCTTTCCAGGTATTTGACGGAAACGTCGACCATTTTACCGTAGTAACGAACAGTCTTAAAGATAAAATCATAACAAGATACATACGACTAGTAGTACAGGAGTGGTATGGTTACATAGAGCTACGTATGGAGCTGTACGGATGTACAATTTAAACTACAGACTTTCCTGGCACATGGAACAAACAATGAAATCTTCCGTAAAAAGTTTTGTTACGTCCATGATTAATCTCTCGCACCCTTGCTCCAATACTATTCCAGGTTGGTAGGGTTCTATGGCACCCCAGTAATTTCTGCCTATGTGTACACGTCACATACCTTCCTTAAGAATGAAGCATGTTTATGATAAACAATGTAACAGTTTAGAACAGTTTGTATTTTTAATTTACTCGATTGGAAGGCGAGTAATAGCCACCCCAGAAAACCATGTCACTATCTTTTTCCCTTCCAAGGATGAAGCATGTTCATCACAAACAAATCAACACCTGCAACAGTTTGTATTTTGAATGAGGAATAAACTTACTGAAGACATTAATAATCCTTAATAATTAGCGATTATTAGTCTAGATATAAGGCTGACTGCAGGTTCACTGAGGGGGAGGGGCTGTTGGGACTATAGCTCCCACACTTCTTGTTTATATCGACTAAACGTTTCGAATCTAATCCCCCTCCCCTTCCCACCCCTCCCCTCCCCCCACACTTGTTAAAGTGCTTTGCAAGTCCTTGGCTTTATACACCTCTGGGAAGTGACAGTCTGGTATTTTCATATTTGTGGACATTTGTTTCTCAGTGTTTTGAAATATAGGCACAGAAATTATACGGGAATACAATCAGGAAATTATAAAGTCAAGTCCAATGAATCAAACTCGAGACCTCACAGGTGAGGTGTGTGCTATCCTGCCACTAAATCATTCAATAGATCCAATACTTGGTATCTTTTATTGGTGAAATTAAGATTTTACTATTTACATCGTAGACGTGCTTTTTAAACTAATACCAACTGAACATTAATATGCATTTGTTCGTCTGATTTTCAGAATCAATAGTTTGTTTGTGTTAATGACCATGGTATCTAGTGAGTGAGGTGAATAGATGGATGGAGGGAGGGAGGGATGGAGGGATGGAGGGATAAATGTGTGGAGACCCACGGATTTGAGGTTTCAACTCTATTTCCTATATAATATACACATTTCATTTGCATAAGATCTTTTGATCTTTAACATAATGCATTATGGGGTAGATTGGGGTACCTAACCTTAAACCTTGTTTGACGAACAAGTTCCATAAGGTCTAGCCCGGGTAACTACAATACCTTATAACGCATGAAAAACAGAGAGTGTTTTTACCCAATCCACACCAGAATGCATCATGTTTGGGGTCTACGAAAATGTCATTTTGTTGCGCATGATTCCCATAGTGCACTGCGGTTCTAGATTGTGTAAACAATTTATACATGACCAGGTAAACAAAGACAAGTACTATGTTTACACTGGCCAACCCGAGGTGCAAGGCATGCGTAAATAACACTCAGAACGAATTTGGTGCTAGAGAAATAACATTCAATATCTCTGTCTTATAAAGTCGTTTGAATGACACCTGAAGATGTTTTTTTAGCAACTGGAAGCGTTACTAAGGGATACCTTAGCAACCAGAGTCAGTTTATTTAAGCAGTCGCAGTCAGCAGCCTGTAAGAAAGAAAATGGGTCGTGAAAACACACCAATTACCAAACGAGGTTACAAACTAGACTACAGTACTTACAGATGTGAAACTGCAATGATGAAGGCCAGTGGGGACACGACATTCCTTGCGACAGCTGAGGACATCAAATTTACAGCATTATCTCCAACACAGAACAGAAAATAATACTTACATTTATGAATTGTATGACGTCAACGCCGCCATATTGAATGACGTCATATCCATGTTTAGGGAGAGACCTAGGAAAGTCTACACCAATGTGATGCCGAGTCCAGAAATAGAACCCGACACCCACCCCCCTGAAATAATTGCAATACACTTGTCTAGGTTTTTGGCCTGTTGCAAATCAAATCTCAAATTCCCAACGGTCGCGTAATGACGGACGTGGTGTAACGTTTATAACTTTATAGTTCAATTGAGTAACGTACCGTTTGAGTCACAGTGTTTTTCTGCACATTTAGATTCTTCACATTTGATTTCTCTGACCACGAGTATCCCAGCACAGGATGAATCAATCTCTGTACACGTTCTGTTCTGCCAGATCTGCCCTGGTGCTCCTGTGCAACAGCGAGATTTACAAAAGGTCTCATCTGTCACCCAAACTGTTATGTTTAGTCCTGGAAATGGTCATGAAATATCTTTAGTACTCTTTTCATTTTCATCCCATCCCATTAAATCCCATCCTATCCCGTGCATCCATAAAATAAATAATTGCTTCATTTAAGTACCTTCCGCACTTTCAGCGACGGTGAACGAGTTCTTGTCCACAGAAAGCCCAGCAAACGAACCAGAAGACACGGCCTGCTTGAGCACAACAGCGGGATCCTGGAGACTAGATGAATTCTTTGGCCCAAAGACCAGCACATAAGCAGCGATGATACTTCCTCGAGTGAAGGTCAAGTTATCCATTCGTTGGTAAGTTGGATCGTTGGCAAAGCTTGCTTTGATCTAAGGAGAAACAGATAGATAAAGGGAATTGCAAATCGTGCTTGCTAACTCGAGGGTTGATTACAAGATGGGATGGATGGAGGGATGGAGGGATGGAGGGATGGACGGATAGACGGATGGATGGATGGATGGATGGATTTACTTACAGCGTTCTCCACTTTGTACTTCAGGTTGTTATACTGTGGACTTGTAGTGACTGCAAGATCGTCATTGTACGCTTCGCTCGTGAACTTCATCGAAACGGAGAATTTTCTCACTTGAATAAAATATAACATTCATCTTTGAGAACGATAACACTGACTGGAGTATTAAGGGCAGAACCCCATCAATAACCAGGCAAGCAAGCAAGCAAGCAAGCAAGCAAGCAAGCAAGCAAGCAAGCAAGCAGTATGCAAAGAGAAAACATAAGAGGTGAGTAGAAACGACAGTTAGTTTTACCTGGACATTTTTTAGTGTTACAATTTTGTGTTTCCCTGTCACTACCAGTACAATTCAACCCTTTGGCCTGTGGAGGAGGGTTGGTACAGGTTCGTGTTCTGTACTGGGTGCCATTAGCACACGACTTGGTGCAGGCAGACCAAGATGACCAAGTATTCCAGTTGCCATTGACTACCAAATTAAGAAAGCCAATTATTTATCATATTACTTAATAAAATAGATGTTGTAAATCTCGCGTTCAGATAGGTTGGGCGCACACTTTCTTTTTCGTCAATCGTATCCAAAATAACGTTTATTGTAATTTGCGCTACGCTCTCTTGTGTTATGCCAATCCTCGCGTGCTTTATATCTCAACACAGCACGCGCGCGCGTTTTTTAACACAATAGAATATCATACTTTGAACTTTGAACTTTGAACTTTGAACTTTTTATTTATTAACACACATTAATAGAAATAAAAGAATTATTACAAGGACATAATTATGGAAATTATAAGAGCCAATGATTTACAATTGAAATATAAAAAAAAGAATAAGTACCTGGTCCAGCTTGTGCAGATGATGATGGGGAAGAACTCTGAGTTGACGATGGTTGGATCATCGTGGATGACTGTGAAGGCGAAGAGGGAGACGGGGTCATTGATTGTACCACACTCACCGAGGACAAGGATGAGGACGAGGACGTTGATTGAGCTGATGATGATGTGGAGGCAGCAGCTGAAACAGAATGTGTTGTCATGGCTGGGGTAGAAGAGAAGTTGACAGCCGATGAGGTTTGGGAAGAAACCATGGAAGACGATGAATTGACGGTGTGAGAGGCAAAAATGGTCATAGTCGAGTTATCGAAGGCTGTAAAAGATAATGTAGACAGTCGACATCATTATCATTATCATTATAATCATGATCATTATCATCATCATCATCCTCATCCTCATCATTATCATTATCATCATCAT
>NW_022259071.1:0-41869 GCF_009602425.1 Actinia tenebrosa | reverse complement strand
CATCATCATCATTATCATCATCGTTATCACCATCATCATCTGGAATGCACAAATACTTATTTTTCCCTTCGCATCTAAATGAGGCTGAAATTATAATTCAAGTGTGTTCACCTGTAACCACATTGTATGACATTGTATGTGGTGGTCTTCCTTTTTTTCATTCTTTGTTTTCTCTCCATTCTATTGCGAATGTGGATTAATTACTAAGAGCCCTTTGTCTTCCTAACGTTTTCTTTCTAACTTTCTACTGTACAGTCTTAGATCTTCGGTTTTGAACTCTGTTCATTAGGCGGTAAATCTTGTATTCAACTGTTCAATCAACCCTTGTTTCATTTTTGTTTTTGTTTTTGTGATCCCTCAAACCGAATTTGAAGAATTCCGTTCGATTTAAACTGTTCTGAGAAGGTTAAGTTAGGTATATGAGCTTTAAAACACTCATTAATAATTTATAAGCTTATGGTCCAATTGGAGCCACCATACGCGTCACGTGCATGAACCTTTATACCCGATAAAGTCATCTTCATTAGTATTCAAGTGATTTTATATAAAGACACATGTGTCTTTATATAAAGACACATGTGATCTTTATATAAAGACCACTCGAATACTATGAGGATGACTTCACCAGGGATGCAGTATGCATCCAAGTTTAGATGAAGACATAGAGCTTCATCGAGGYCATAGTCAACCCTAAAGATCTTTGACCAACGTGCCTGTCTTTGCCTTGGCACGCAATATCCAACGTGTGGGAGCTTCTATTGAATCTGGTTGCGCATGCCCGTGACGTCAAATCTCTATCGAAGTATAAAAATCCATGTTCGTGACGTGTATGGTGGCTCAAGTTGAACCAAAATCTTATAAATTGTTCATGAGTGTTTTAAACTGTTCAAAAAACTCGTAGATCGTGTTTCATCAGATATAAAAGCACTCGGCTACGCCTCGTGCTTTTATACCTGATAAAACACTCCTACTCGTTTATTAAACAGTACATAATAAATTTTACATTTCACTTAATTTCGCGCGGAAGTAGCTCACTCTGTCATAGCCGACATTAATTCTTAATCTGAACAAAAGAAAGATAGAATGACAAATATTGACAATATCTCTATGAAAGGAAACCTAGGTTTGAGACTCGTAATGTCTTCGGCACCTGCTAGTTTATATGCCAATATGAAACAAGATAATCATGATATTCATTTACCTGAATGTGATAACTATACATTTCTGTGGTATTTTACCGGCAATTTTGAAATAAAATGTGTGGAATCCTTATTTAAAAGAAAAAAGGAAAAGAAGAGTCGAAAATACTCGACAGTACTCAGAAGGGGGAAAAACCAAATGAATGTATCATACTAGACATTCTTAATGACTCGTAGAGTAGACAGTTGTTTTTCGTTTTGTCTTGTTTGACGAAGTATCGCACCTTGCTTCTCTAAGAGGAATTCAAATAATTCTTTCCAAGCACTTTAATGACAGGTGCTATAGATATAAATAAATATAAAGTAAAAAATGGATTGAAATATACCGTTCTAAAGATAACTAGAGAGGACAGAAAATTTAAAAAAAATCATCATTCGAAATAGACTGACAGCGAGATTTTGTTTTTGTTGTCGAAAGAAAACTAGATTCTTCGAGGTCTTTTGTTGTGCTAATTTTGCTTGAAATTGCTTGATTCATCGTGCGAAGAGTAACACTAATAAGAAACATTAATAATGAACAAGAAAAAGAGAATAAGACGAAGTCTGTTTCTAAGCAACCAGAATATCAATATTTACTGACGAGATTACGTCGTAAGTATAAATAAATCAAGGAGAAGCTCACTACAGGGAAAAAAGGACGATTTTATTCATATCGCTAATATTATGAATCGATACATATGACTGTGTTTTCACAATTTGAGATTCCCTGTCGAAGATTCATAAACCTCTGAAGACTTGTTATGTAATAGTTATGCTTTTTTCCGTAGTTTAGGCCGAGGACGAGGGATTAAAACTAGAATAAAACTAGAATACCGACGCCAAGCACAATCGCCATGTTCCTATATACTATTAGCCATGCTCATAAAAAAGTGTTAATTTCGAGAGCGTGCCATATAAACCTTAACTTTTGTATCAAAATAAAAAAATAAAATGAAATAAAATAAATGAAAAAAATAACAGAAAAACAACAACAACAACAACAAAACAAAAAACAAAAAAACAATGAAACAATATTAAGGAATAAAAACTAGAAAACTTATTTTCAGTGAAATAACAACGCCACAGATGAGAATATGTGGACCGCATGGCACTTATGAAATACATGAAGATATAGAAATAAGGATAAGTTATAGTGCTTGGGAACGAGGTTATTCCGGGCGAAAGCCCTTGGAATTAAATTCAGAAAAATTATTTTCCGACCTCGCTGAACGACGCCACAGAGCATTGAAGGTTCTTGTCTCTTTTTTGAATAGCGCAATTTTTGTAGCCATTTGAGGTCCGAATTTTGTGGCCATTTTTGAAAAAAAAATCTCTTCGTCTCATGGCACTAAAGATATATTTGTCCTGGAAATCTTGGTGTCCGGATTAAAACTTCAGAAATCAATGGGCGCAAAAATTTGCACCTCATCGCTGAAAAAATCGCCCGTGTAAACGAACCTTATGAGATAATGTCTTTAACGTCGCATTTCGTGTCATAAATGAAGACATTCAATGGATTCGTTTGATGTATTTATTCAAGATTTTTGAAGTCTGTTTGTGAATAGAAAAAGTGAACGAATCTAAGCTGTTGAAATCCTTATCATCTCTCAAGGTGTCAACCGTGCACGACTTCTTTTTAGTGTTGCTACCTTTTGAAGTAAAAACGACTTTTTTGTGGGAAGTGAAAAAGGTTTTTGTTGGAGTGAGTGTTTTACTTTTAGTTCATTCACAAACGAGAAAAGAATTAACGCGCCAAACGTTGGGACGCTGCGCAATCGAAAATCGCTGATCAACGAAAACTAAAATTAGTTATCATCCGTTTGATAAAAACTCGCTAGCCCATAGTCACTGTAGATTACTGGTGTTGAAAGTAAGTTGGACTCACCCTTTGATGTCTGGAAGGCTAGAACGAGACTGATGATCAGAAAGGCAGCCATTTTTTCCTTGTTTTCTTTAGTTCCGTGCCGTGTGAGAGGGTTGCGGTTCAGAGCTCAAAATCACCCGGACTGCTAGTGAGATTAGTTTAAAGAATACTGTTGCTATAACAATGTATACACAAATAAGGTTGACATACATAACACTATGGCAACCAATTGTTCTCAAGTATGAAGGTATTTATAATGTACAAGCAATGGAATATAGGCAGAATATGAAAGATTGAAGTTGATTGGAGGAAACAATAGGCCAATTAAGCTAAACGTAAACGAAAATACGCGAATGACGATGACAACAATGATGGAAAAAAAATTATTTTTTTTTGAGATAAAAGTGTCCCATTTTCAGCGATCAGGATATTCTCGCTAAAGCTCATTAAGTCTGAGAATTAATGCATGCAGCGTAGGTAGATCATCTCTTGCAGTTTGTGACTACAAAACCACACAATGAAATATCGTGGTAATCAAGAGACAAAACGATCCTGAGGTCTTGTGTTGTTCGTTATTAAAAATACGTGTTATTAAGAATGTATGAACATGATACAAACAATGGAGAAACAACAAATATGACTAGGCTTCAAAGTGTTTTGTTTCCTAGATAGGCCGTGACTCAACGGATTGGTTTGTGCACAGAATTTCCTAGAGGAGCTGCCACGCAGATATTTCTCTAATGAGAATATAAAATACAGATGTAGTGAACACTCTTTCGTAGTGTAATCTTAAATTTGTATGTTTATCACTTATTTATTATTTATGTTCATCGCCCCTTTCAAAGGTTTTCCCCATTTGTGCAATTTCAAAGTCGAGAACCACAATACTTGTGGAAATTTTTCTGAAATGTTTTAAATTGATGTTTCAAAATGAGTGAGCAGGAAAATTGATTATATCAAGATAGATATAATCATTAGTTTATGTCGCATGCGTTCTGTTCATACTGGAGAAGAAAAAAGGACTAGAGCTTTTAAGGTTTCCGTGTGGTTACCATAACAACAGTTCTTAGTTTGTGGATTCATTTAGTCCTTGAGTCCACTTTTGACCATTCTTTCTCTTATTAATTTTTATGCTCTCCCGGCTTGAAAAATAAAGCAAAACAAAAGTGCTGAATGAAAAATGGATAATATTTACTGTGTGTAGTTCACCAAGATTCATTCTAGTCTCCATAAGTTTTATCGTTTGACAATTCAAGGGACCTTAACGTTTCAAAACTTTCACTATCTTGGTTGTTTCGACTAACAGGCTGATGTAAGTCTGATAGTCACTCCAGGTCTTTAGTTATGGAAGACATTTCTCTTCTACAAAAATACAGTGTGTTTCAATCCATGGTTACCTTGCTCTATTAAGTGTTTTGTAGCTTATGAACTAGTCTTTAAGTGTACTTTCATGTTTAAGACAGTCTTTCTCGTTATCTCTAAGACAAGAAACAACATCTAATTAATTATTAATAAATGCAGAAAAAGTAATGAAAAAGCTAAAAAAAATTTAAAAAAACCTGAAAAGTTTTGAAAAAAGAATAAGACTCAACGAAAACAGAAAGCTATTCTTTAATATTATGAAATAATAATGATACTAATAAAAATCATGCGACAAAATGCACCACAAATAGTGTAAAAATGCCTCAAGCAAAGATGGCCAGGACCCCCCGTGCAAAGATTCTTTTCTTGTCTTTACTACAGCGAAAATCTTTAACTTATAAGGATAAGCTGAAAGTTTGCACGATCAATCTAGAAGTACAAAATAATAATCATGAGAGCGAGCGAAATTTTAAAACTGATTTCAACAGAAGGTCGACTTTTGTTTGAAATACAAAACACCAGTAGGTGTTATGTATATTGGCTTGGTATATTTAGGATATTTGGCGCTGAGTATGTAATTGTCTCGTGTCGGTTGTCATGTGTGTGGATATTAGAGTGATTCTCATAAACCCGTGAAATAAATGTTAGGGTAATAAACATTACTTAGAAAACTCATGAATACTTTATGAGGAAAACTAATAGAAATCATGACCATGAAGGAGGTTTAATATCTGATATAAATTCGTTTTCATTTGCATAAACTTGAACTTGGATTTTCTCTATCAAACTTGGTTCATTTCGTTAAGAATTCGGTACAATATGAGAACATACATCATGAGTTTTCTAAGCCGTTTTAAAAAACTCGAAGATCGTGTTTTATCGAGTCTAAAACCACTCAGCTACGCCTCATACCCGATAAAACACTCCTGCTCGTTTTATTATCCATTAGACTTAAAAAAACGAAGTGATAAAATAGAGTCAATAGACTTTCACTGCAATACTTAGTTGTTTCACTATTAACTGCTATTATGCATTAATATGCGTTAATAGATGTTAATAGCTAAATTTGTTTCACGGGTTTATCAGAAACACTTCCACATGGTTTGGCTTCTTGTAATCAGTAGAATTAGCCAATCAGAAACAGTTTGGTATGTAGCTTGGCATTTATCCCGAGGGTGAAGGGGAGGGGATATTTGGAGGAATTTTGGGGAGGGAGGGGTTCGCATTGCATGGTGGGAACCCCAAGACATGTTTGATGTTCTCCGAGGATCATTTTTTCCGTGTGCGGGGGGTGGGATGGGGGGAAAGGTATCTTATAATATTCCAATAAAGTAGACAATCCATCCCCCTCTACCTCCCCATGCATGCGTTGAATACTGATCGATCCCTAGAGAGTAGCTTTTATTTAAAATAGCTTATGACATCATGAGATGCATTGAGTTGATATCTTAGAATACGCGCGCACGTTCTTCCTTGCATGACCACAGTTGCACACTAGAGCAATGTCTGTCTGTATGTCTTCCTAGCATAACTTTTCTTGGCATGATGATAACGCGCTGATAAAGTATCCCTGCTTTACTGACATCAACTAAACAAGTTTCTGTGCTCGTTTTCCAGCCACTTAAACAACGACGAATAAAATGAAGTTAAGTATATATTAATCATCCTCGTTGATAAATCATCACCAATTTTCCTTTCAAGAAAAGTGCTTAATTAATCTCATTTTATCTGTATGATTTAATATATTATCATTGTGTTCTTTCTCTAACAGCACCGAATGAGTGACAACCAATCACCTTTCGAGTTTGACAAGCTTCCCTTCCGACCTTGACCTGATTGATCATTAGCAACTCGATGTGGTTTAATCAGCATTAGTGACAAGAATCGCTTATCGAATGAACCGCTAATAAATTGGCTCTGCAGTTTATGTCTAAGACAACAAGAATACAACATCGGGAAATGAGGCTACATCTTCGCCGGGTGTGAAATAGAGGTATGAGGTTTGTGTTGGTAGTCATAGAAACTGTAATGAGAGATGGAAGGGAAAGTTAAAAAAGCACAATAAGGGGAAAAAGTAAAACGAAGCAATGAATATTCAACATTAGCGAAAAAACAAGTCATTATGCTGAATGAGAATATCAATCTCTTGCCTTTCCTCTGTTTCTGTTTTCACAGATAACCGAGGTGTGTGTCGGGTAGGACTTTTTGTCAACAGTTTTAATCCTTTTTCACCACCTTACAAAACTACGAACTAGTTTTCTCCCTCCTGGATTATTTTTGTTCATTTTTCTCAATTCATTTAAACTTTTGCTTAGCTCTACGCATGCAGCGGATATTGTCAGTTCCGAAGGAATAAATATACTAAAAAATAGTTTATTATGATCAATGCATTTAGCTTATTAAAATAAGCATGTAGCTTAGCTCATTGGTAAGTGAGAATACACAAATAGTCCGGCCGAAATACAAATAGAAAAATAAAAATACACAAATTGTTTTTCAGTAATTTTGGTTTGTTTGATGTCGTTTTTGAATCTAATTTTCGCGTTTTGGTTTGGATTAGATTTTACCTCGCAAGACTGAATCACATATCATGATATGCAATTAAAAACATCCCAAACTGAAACCGAGTAAAGTATACCGAAAAACCTAGAAAAAACAACGATACAAACAAATGAGTAGGAAAAAACCTACATTTCTCTTTTTTCAAATAATGGAGTAGAATTTCGTGAAAAGACAGATAAAACAGTTGACAAATGATGCTTATGGAGCAGAAAAATGCCTTGGGGCGAAAAGGACTGAGATAAGGTTAAAGCTGGAAATTTTTAAAAACCTTTTAAAGGTTGCCTTACGGATAATTTACAGGTTATAATTGTCTAGCATAATGACAATATTGTATTTATTTAATCTTATTATTTATCAAAGAGAGATATTGAAAAATCATCATTGATATATGCAGGGTTTTTACGATAGTTGTTTACGAGCGAGAACAATAGACAAATCTTGCTGCATCTATAAACTGTATGCAGAATTTTTCAATTTAAAATTCAAAATATTTTGGAATACTATGAACAAACAGTAATACCAGAATTGTATAGAGTAAATTAAGTTTGATAAATTGATCAAAACAAGCTATGTACGGAAGAAATCTCTACGTCAGACAGAGTATTTTTAAGTTTGTTGTTGACAATATATGAACTATAGGAAAAACAAATCTCTTGAACATCGCCACTTGAAATACGATTTGATTTGCTTGAAAGTCATAAATCACTAGAATTATGCAAGAAAAATGACATACGAACAGCTAACATGTAAAAACAGCATTGTCGCTCTACGATGAAACTCTCAATCAGCTTAACAGAAAATCTTTACCGGACTGGACGTAGCATGAATTAAGCAAGTAACTGAGTAAGTTCTGTCTATAATTAAGCTTGTCAAGGAGAACAAAAAGTTAGTTTACTTATAGAATTTTTATGCGTGACTTGGTTCAAGAGCTTTCGATGTGTCGATCTTTTGGGTAAGCCTTAAAACCGTTCACAATGAACAATTCGAAAAAGGTAGCAATCAAGGTTTTCGTTCTAAGTGTTAATACGTTCCTTGACGCACGTACAAAAAAGGTACCCTAAAACACCGCAAAAGAGTTGAAAATATTATCTCAAAACCGCTCCAGGGTAAAAGAAAAAAAAAAAGAAAAAAAGAATGTCGATCCTGCACGATAATAGTCAGTCGGCCTAATACAACGTACTTTTATCGAGGGAAAGTTTGCTTGGGCTTCCGCTTCTCAGACCATGTCATTCTCTTGAGTATTATTTCTTTCTTCATCAGTGAAGTTTCTCATCTCAGCCATGTCATTCTCTTGAGTATTATTTCTTTCTTCATCANTCTTTCTTCATCAGTGAAGTTTCTCATCTCAGCCATGTCATTCTCTTGAGTATTATTTCTTTCTTCATCAGTGAAGTTTCTCATCTCAGCCATGTAATTCCCTTGAGTATTATTTCTTTCTTCACCAGTAATGTTATCTCATCTCAGACCATGTCATTGCCTTGAGTATTATTTCTTTCTTCACCAGTAATGCTTTTCATCTCAGCCATGTCATTCTCTTGAGTATTATTTCTTTCTTCACCAGTAATGTTTCTCATCTCGGCCATGTCATTCTCTTGAGTATATTTATTTCTCTCTTGTAACGTAATTCTTAGTTGCGTGAGCCACAGTTTTTTCTTTTCTGCTCCTTTTTCTTCTTTTCTCACTTCCTTCTATCAATTCTTATTATATTTTCTAACCTCGGATTGACAAACTCAACCGAATCGACAGCCACACTCGTTGCTTTGCTTTGCTTTGCTTTGCTTTGCAACACACTCCATCGATTCCATCTCCATGTCTAATTATATATCTCAAAGATCAATTAAAGACTTCACCTTGTATTTTCAATTCTGCAAATGGATATTTCAATGACCCACTTGACACATAAGAACTTCTCATATAGCGCGCTCTACTTATTAAATTAGATTAATAGAGGATCAATATCATCCACCCTCCTTATGTCAGTTGGTGATTAGTCTTAGTTGGTACTTAACGTCATTTAAAAATAAGGTTTTGTGTATAATAATCAGAAGATTCGGTTTAAAAGACTAACATTTCATCCTATGGGATTCACAGTAAGGCAGAGCTTGCAGTAGAGAGTTTAAAAAATTCTCGTCAGTACGACAATCGTGAAAGGTCAGTTGATCAGTAAAAAAATTCTTTAAAATTAGCAAAAATGAATCTTAAAATCATCTCCAATTAGTAGATAAACAAAAGAACATTTGTCTTTGGGGGGAAGGTTTCAAAAGAGGAAGTAAGATACAGGGAAACGATGAAAACGTGGTCGTGTTTGCCGTTTGCTTGAAGGAAAAACGGGTATTTTAATTATATAGACTGGAACAATAGAGCACATTCAAGTGCTTGAAAACGAATTTATGCGGGTTAAACGAAGATCTTTATGTTCATGATAATATATACACATGACTGACATGTGATATAGAGGCTATTGCAACATATATCTATTTATTTATCAATTAAGCCCCGTTTTTTTGCGATTTTTTCTGCGATTTTTTTGCGATTTTGTCCATAATAAATGATGGTAAAAAATTTACTTGTAAAGTTTCTTTTCAGGATAATTCCAAGATTTTCCTAGACGAATGTCTCTTTTGAAGGATGAGACAAAAGATTTTATATTTCCGAAAATTGCTACAAAAATCGCAGCAAAAATCGCCGCAAAAATCGCCGCAAAAATCGACAGTGTAAACGGGCTTTAAAAAAAGGACGTCAAATTCGAAAGACACGCTCGTTTTTATTTTGGATTGATTGAAGTAGAGCTCAAATAAAAAAAAAAAAAAAAAAAAAAAAAAAAAAAAAAAAAAAAAAAAAAAAAGCAGTTTCTATCGTATCATTTTTCATTTTCGACTCATAAAGATAATATAACGGTGTTTCAATTCCCGGTCCCTGATATAAGACAAGAACACTGATATTTAAGCATGAGTATAGTCAAGTGTGTGGCGGATCTGTAGGGAATCGAACAGATATCGAACAGCCATACAATATTACACTCACGCATAATGTCTCTGGTATTTCCGTTGTTAGTGCGCTACGGCAGCATACAAACTAGACCTTGATATTAATGTTCAATATAACTATGATTATGAACACGATAAAGAGAAATCCGTTCCGCATTACCTGGAGTATTTTTAGTCATATCTTGTAGCTTAGGCATCGTAATTTATTTATTTAAGTGACTAATATAAGTTCTTATTAACCATCCCCGCGGGCTGTTCTTCCATTGGCTACAATAATGCCATGTATCTTCTACCTTCTTCTCTCTCTTTTGTAGAAATCTCCTACATAATACTCGTACTTTTATCAGTATTCCATCCTATTCCATCCCTCAAGGAAATCAGTATCTTGATCGTTAAATAATTCTAATGTTTATTCTTTTATCCCGTCCCATATTGACAGAAATTCGCCACCCATATTCGCCACATTGCAGTCTTTTCTCTTTTTCAAAAGTTAAGTTCATAGATTTTGCCCCATCCACTCCTAGAGAGTACTGACATTGTATCTCCCCCTCACCTCCCCCCAATGTCATTCATTGTCAGTATTTGAATTTCTAATAAATGAAGAGAACAGATACCACCCTGCTAAGACAAGCTGTAGAAGTTTTATCGTCATTAGATTAAACGTACTGAGAATTAAACAGATACGATGAATCTAGAACCTCTTTGCTTCGATTCCCCTTATGCGTGCTTAAGCCTATATTCGGTAAAATCCTCAAATCCTCGAATGAATATTGCCCATGCACTTAAGTCTAATATAAGACAGTTCTATAGCAACTTGTTTTACATCCACTTATGAATCCTATTCTAGATGTCACAATTACCACCTTAATGGACCTGTACGGATATCACGAAGATATTCACTAGTGCATCTTCAAGACTGGCTTATGGGTCAACACACTTGAACGCGAGGACAACAAGACGCGAGAGAAAGGATTCCTTCTCGCACCGATCGTCGCGCCGTACTTGGGGAAAAGAAACAAGAACACAAAGTAAGAAAAAAACACGTTTGATATATTATTTTATTTTTTGGTGGTCAATTTATTGATGTTTACTTTGCTTGTGAATAATTATGATGTTATTAGGGTTTCATTTGTCGACTAAGTGTGAAAAACATACCAAAACAAAATTAAAAAGCCAGCTGCAGTTGTTTTGTTGAAAAGAACATCTTATTCTGTCAGCTTAGAAATATTAATTTCATTTCTAGCGAAAGAAAACGGGTCGTATAACTGTTTTCTTTACAGTGTCTTTACATAATTTTTATTTCAAAACTAGAATCTGACGAAGATGATGCCAAGCGCCGAAATTGCTCTTTTAACTTTATTTTCAACCATGGCGACTATTGGTTTAGTTGGCAATCTTCTCGTGTGCTTCATCATTCAGCGTAACAGACCAGTCAAAAGACCCATCAACTATCTATTCCTAAACCTTGCAGTATCTGACGCTATCGTCTTGTTATTTCTGTCTTCAAAATACGTTTTGATTCACACATATGAGCATCCTACTGGAAATATTGGAGACTTTCTTTGCAAGTTCCTAACGGGAGGTTCACTAGCATGGACAGGTGCTATATCATCTGTATGTACAATGATTTGTATTTCATTCGAACGCTTCTACATTGTCCTAAAACCATGCTACTACCTTAAAGTCTTCAAAGTATCGAATATCAAAGTTGCTTTAGTGTTCTCGTGGGTGTTTGCTGTTGTATTCAACATCCCTTTGTTCATATTCGGGAATTTTGACGCGGACAAAGAGCACTGCACTGAAGCTTGGCCTCCGGGAGGTTTCTCAAAGTTCTACGCATTGACATGGCTAGCCGTTGTTGCTGTTATTCCTGCTGTAGTAGTATTCGTTGTCTATTCACAAATTATTTACATTCTGTGGATAAAGAAGAACACAACAACAACAGCTATAACAAGAACTGCAATGCACAAGGCAAGAAGAAAGGTTACTAAAGTGGTGTATATCATTAGCCTGATCTATTGTGTGAGTTGGTTCCCGCCTCTGATTATCAACGTCATAGCTGTTTTCGCGCCAAATCGACATATCGGTGACGTCACGTACGAAGCGGCTGTGTTTCTTATTGTCATCAATTCATCTGTCAACCCGTTGGTCTATACTTTTCAAAGCGCACGTTTCAGACAGCATTTGAGACATTTGTTTTGTAGACGCAAAGCAAAGAATAGTGTTTGTCCACAAGGAGGGGAGACAAACCAGGCCGCGTGGATACCCCCCCTTAGTAACAATAGATGTAATGGAGGACAGGTGAAGGAGCTTCAGGTTGCATCTCAAGACTTGTTATTCCTTTGGCTCACAGGACCGTGAAACATACAACCCACAATCCATTGCGAGAGATCTCACGTCAATCATTATGACGTCACATATTAGTGTTTCGTGGATTGATATTTTCTAGAAACGTCTGTGTGTTTTGCCTATCAAACCCGTCTGATTATGAGAAAAACTACACCCAATAGAAGTCAGTAGTGCAAAACGGATCTCAAAATGAAATATGTCGGCGTTATCGTGCTTATAAACCCACTTTGATAAAACTGCAAGATTCGAAATTGCGAGAAAATTTGAATCGTCTAACTTGTGCTTTGATCTTCCTTATCAAAACACGATTTAATCGATCGATACAAAATCCCACGAGAAAAAAATAATCAATTCATCGAGACAAGAATTATCTGTACTGAATGAAGGACTTGGTAGCCATGGTAATGAAGATCCACGTCAGCACATAAATCAATAGAGCCAAGGAACAGTGACTATAATATATTTATTTTGCAAGGAGTAATGTGGTAGAATGTATTCATACATTATCATGCATCACGTATCTATACTAACGGTTATAATCCCATGCACGTAGTTGTCTATATTGAGTACACAGACAATTTCGCCTTTGGAAATAAAACTGTTTCAAAGGCGCTTGTCTTATGAGTCATCGCGGTAAATCATAACGAGAGTCTTTTAGAAGCCAAAACCAGGCTAAACCAACATGTTTATTGTAGTGAATACATCTCTTTTTGTAGAAATACACGCACGGTCAGTAATGAGCGGCTATTAACGATAAATTGAAGTATTCACTGCTCAGTACTAGAGTGCACGCACTAAATCCGTTAACATTAATTAGTACTAATTAGTACTATTTCATACAGAATCCTTTGTTTTCTATTGTTTATTTATCACCATTTAGTACTAAAAGTTAGTATTTGTTTCACGGGTTTAGTGCGTGCACTCTAAGATGAACAGAACTAGTATCAATGATAATTAATTCTATTGGCTAGTAATAATATTTCAGTTGAATCGAGTACATAGCTTAATATGCAAACAATCTCAAGCAACAGCAACTATCGTAGGGCGCATGCGTGGACTTGGGTTAATCCGCTTTGAAGTCGTGATTATCTCATGTGTAACTCTAGAAGAAAGAAATCTATCCTAGAATAACTAACGAAGCTAAGCGAACTAAACAAAACTACTACAAAAAAATTTCCAAGAAAAAAGGCTTGTATTTTGAATTTACTTGAACGTAGTTTTCTTCTTGGTTTTAATCTTGCTTGTTGACTTTTTCTTGTTTCTTTTGTGCGAGTTGTTTCCTCCAGGCAGGCATGCTTGAGTTCTTCTCATCTTCTCTTATCCTAAACCAAGTTAAAAAAAAAAAAGATTGAGAACAATTAAGTTAAGGAATTTGCAGCCCCATTAGGACATGAAAACCTTCAAATGACATCGTAATCGTCTATTTTACGAGGGTAGCATTCAATAGCCAGTGTATAAAAAACCTCTGACACTCGTTTTTCGATCAAATTGGAATTTAGAAGATTATTTTTTTGCGTAGGGAGGAAGGGAAATCGAAGAAAAAACCCTCGAAGCACAGGAGAGAACTAACAAGCAACTTAACTCACATACGACACCGAGTTGGAAATCGAATCCGGGTCGCCCTGATGAGAGGCGAGCGCTTTTACCATTACGTCATCCGTGCCTTCCCTAACTCCATTCTGTACTCACATTGTTCTCAAAGCGTCGCGTCTGCAAAGACCCTGGGTTCCAGTTCACTCTCACCTGTCAAGTTCCCTGCGCTGCATGATGGGTATTTTCCAGGCAGGAACTCCTTCCCATTTATTGCTCACTTCTTCTTCCTGTTAGAAATCAAAAGAAAACTCCATAAGAAACAGATATAAGCATAGAACAAGAGGAATATCTCGCGATAAATGTAATTCAAGTTAACCAGAAAGCTCTCAGTAAACTTGCATTAAGTTTACATTGATCGTGACCAATTTTTTTTCATACATCTCATTGAGCGATTTTTCCGATTACTCTCCGAAATGTTCCCGACTCTTCATCGAGTTTTTCCGAATACTCTCCGAGTTTTTCAAGCCTTCTTTCCTTAACGACCGGTACTCCCAGGTACTCAATTCCAGACCAAGGCGTCGGGTTTTACCCTATACTCAATGATAGTTTTACTCACTTTTTTTCTCTTCTCGAGTTCTGCAGACTGTTCCTTCATGATGCGATTTTTTAAAACTTGACGCTTCCATTCTGGCAAGCTTCTCCAAGTTTCATCATCCGGCAGTGATTCTGGTTCTAACGCTAAACCATTAAATTTTCTATTAATTAGTTGGTAAGGTCTAACGAAATCCCCTGCATTCTAGCTAATTTTGAAAAGGAAAAATGTTTGTGGGAGAGTAAAGCGCAACACAAACACTTCCAAGTATTGCATGGTACAGTAACACGCAGTGCTGCAGGTAAGTACAGGAAAGCACGTCTATGTTCTGCGCGCGACAGAACAAATTGGTTCAACAGGTACAGTACGGTACAGCATGGCACAGCAAACCACAACACAGCACTACAAACCACAGCACAGCACGGCACGGCACGGCACAGCATAGCACAGCAAACCACAACACAGCACTACAAACCACAGCACTACAAACCACAGCACTACAAACCACAGCACAGCACGGCACGGCACGGCACGGCACANACGGGTTTAGTGCGTGCACTCTAAGATGAACAGAACTAGTATCAATGATAATTAATTCTATTGGCTAGTAATAATATTTCAGTTGAATCGAGTACATAGCTTAATATGCAAACAATCTCAAGCAACAGCAACTATCGTAGGGCGCATGCGTGGACTTGGGTTAATCCGCTTTGAAGTCGTGATTATCTCATGTGTAACTCTAGAAGAAAGAAATCTATCCTAGAATAACTAACGAAGCTAAGCGAACTAAACAAAACTACTACAAAAAAATTTCCAAGAAAAAAGGCTTGTATTTTGAATTTACTTGAACGTAGTTTTCTTCTTGGTTTTAATCTTGCTTGTTGACTTTTTCTTGTTTCTTTTGTGCGAGTTGTTTCCTCCAGGCAGGCATGCTTGAGTTCTTCTCATCTTCTCTTATCCTAAACCAAGTTAAAAAAAAAAAAGATTGAGAACAATTAAGTTAAGGAATTTGCAGCCCCATTAGGACATGAAAACCTTCAAATGACATCGTAATCGTCTATTTTACGAGGGTAGCATTCAATAGCCAGTGTATAAAAAACCTCTGACACTCGTTTTTCGATCAAATTGGAATTTAGAAGATTATTTTTTTGCGTAGGGAGGAAGGGAAATCGAAGAAAAAACCCTCGAAGCACAGGAGAGAACTAACAAGCAACTTAACTCACATACGACACCGAGTTGGAAATCGAATCCGGGTCGCCCTGATGAGAGGCGAGCGCTTTTACCATTACGTCATCCGTGCCTTCCCTAACTCCATTCTGTACTCACATTGTTCTCAAAGCGTCGCGTCTGCAAAGACCCTGGGTTCCAGTTCACTCTCACCTGTCAAGTTCCCTGCGCTGCATGATGGGTATTTTCCAGGCAGGAACTCCTTCCCATTTATTGCTCACTTCTTCTTCCTGTTAGAAATCAAAAGAAAACTCCATAAGAAACAGATATAAGCATAGAACAAGAGGAATATCTCGCGATAAATGTAATTCAAGTTAACCAGAAAGCTCTCAGTAAACTTGCATTAAGTTTACATTGATCGTGACCAATTTTTTTTCATACATCTCATTGAGCGATTTTTCCGATTACTCTCCGAAATGTTCCCGACTCTTCATCGAGTTTTTCCGAATACTCTCCGAGTTTTTCAAGCCTTCTTTCCTTAACGACCGGTACTCCCAGGTACTCAATTCCAGACCAAGGCGTCGGGTTTTACCCTATACTCAATGATAGTTTTACTCACTTTTTTTCTCTTCTCGAGTTCTGCAGACTGTTCCTTCATGATGCGATTTTTTAAAACTTGACGCTTCCATTCTGGCAAGCTTCTCCAAGTTTCATCATCCGGCAGTGATTCTGGTTCTAACGCTAAACCATTAAATTTTCTATTAATTAGTTGGTAAGGTCTAACGAAATCCCCTGCATTCTAGCTAATTTTGAAAAGGAAAAATGTTTGTGGGAGAGTAAAGCGCAACACAAACACTTCCAAGTATTGCATGGTACAGTAACACGCAGTGCTGCAGGTAAGTACAGGAAAGCACGTCTATGTTCTGCGCGCGACAGAACAAATTGGTTCAACAGGTACAGTACGGTACAGCATGGCACAGCAAACCACAACACAGCACTACAAACCACAGCACAGCACGGCACGGCACGGCACGGCACGGCACGGCACAGCACAGCACACCTACTTTACCTTTTATGTTTGTGCAGCGCACATCAAGTAACATAGAATAACGCAACCGATACCATAACACCAGTAAGTATTCATAAGAGAAGACAAGACAAGACAAAACTTACCTGAGTTTGAAGCTTCACCAAAATGCGGCAAAGGTATGAGTTGTTGTTTTCGTAAAGGTACAAAATCCTTCTTGACTTCACTCTTCTCTCTGGGTAAACTCTTCGACTTCTCGTCATCTGTTGTGGTATCATAATTTTCTTCATCCAAAACAGATTCCCGATCAGTCTCTGATGAGTGTGGAGACGGACTAGGCCAAGTGTCTGGGTTTGGACTCATGGATTGGTCTAGCGACTGTTCATCAGAGCTCGACTCAAACGACTTCTCTTTCTTGACTGGAGTTTCAAGAGACTCAGGAGATCTTGGTGGACCATCAGGGCTCTCGGACCTCAAAGAGTCGCATCTAAGGGGAACGGTATTAGCAGGACTTGGTGATGAAGTCATAGAAGTAACACTATCTTGATCCAAAGCAACGCTATTCTCTTCGACAGGATCAGTGATTTCATCCACTGGAGATTCACTCTCATTTTCGTCCATATTTTTATTCTCATTCTTGATATTCTCATTTACTGTGTCTTGTTGAGTTTTCGAGACGGTGACGGGAGATTTTCCGCGAGAGCGTGAGGCTTGAATCTTGGACGCGAATTCCTCGACATGTCTTGCTGCTATTTCACCAGAGCGGTGATCAAAGTCATGAACAGGTGTCGGGCAATTGCATCCATTCTGTAGCTTGGTATTCAACATTCGTGTGCACATTTTAGCCGCGTTGAGCACTTCTTCTGTCAGCTGTTCTTGTGATAAAGCATCAAATTCAAGTGCATTTTCTTTATTCTTGCTGTACGCATCAACATCTGACGATACAAATTCATCTTCATTGGTCTTTTGAGTCAAGGAAAAAACAGGCGGTAACGGCGAGTACCTAGACATGTTACCGTTATCCATCAAATGACTGCGAAGGTTCTTGTCTTCTTTCTCATATGTAACCACCACTTCAGACTTCTCCTTAGACTCTTTCTCCTCTACCTGATCAATGATGACGTCATTCCACTCATTCGTCTTGCCGTACAGTAGAAGTGGAGGAACTGGGGACGAGCTAGGCGAGACTTCAGGTGAGCACTCAAGAGGGGGCACATCGGGTCCAACTGCAGACTTAGGGGAGGGGGGTCGTTCGGCTGGTTTGGGTTTTTTCTTTAAGACGTGCAAGAATGAAGAGCCAGTGTCTTTCTCTACTATTTGTTTGTCAAAATCTTTTGAATAGTTACTCATTTTCGCTGCTCTTATTTTTAGAATCTGAAAAGTTTTTCAACAAGAATAGAACAAAGAATAAGAATGAGAACAAATGAACTGCAACGACTTGTGTAGAATGACAATAACAAGACGGTTTGAACAAACTGCCAAGAAGATTGATCACCTTGGAGGCAGCATCCTTCATGTACTCGTAGCACTGTTTGTGTCCGTATTTATCTGCTAGATCTATCGGGCTCATTCCACTGTTATCCTTTAACTTTGTATCAAGAAGAGCTACTTCAACGAGGAACTGTATAGCCTAGGCAAAAAAAAAAAAAAAAAACACAAACAATTATTATGATTAAAAAACAAAAAAAAAAAAAAAAAAAAAAAATTATATATGTACCTTGTATTGCCCCTTCTCTGAAGCATCATGTAGAGGTGTTCCTCCAAGAGAGTCTTTGACGTTGAGATTGCTGCGCTTGTGAAGCCATTTTAGAACTGTCACATGTCCTGAATGGTAAAAAATGTATTTTCAGCATTTTATCAAAACCTAATTATATTCCCCTGAAATATTTATCATGATCTCCTTTTTGGAGCATATATGATAGAGAATACAATGTTTTTATCAAGTATAACGTGAATATTTAAGTCATTTACTCATGGGTGTCATTTGCTGCATTCATGTCTTTGTAGTTCATTTCTGTTGTTGTGTGTTCAAGTTTTCGGCAAACTGCATATGTTAGTTGAGTTTGTTTGACATGTGGTTCTCTCCCTTGCTACAAGGAGTTTTCTCAGGGGGTCTCCCATTTTCCTTCCTGCGTACAAAATAACATGTGAGTTGAGAGTTGTGTGTTGTAAATATAGAATGTAGTGGTAATGCGTGTGGAGGGAACCTCACAGAAGAGCCCTGTATGGGGAGTGGTGGTTGTGTAAGTATTAAGTACCTTCACCAGCAGCATAATGGGCAGGTGTTGCGCCTGTGATGTCTGGTTCTATTTCTTTAGCAAGACCCTGCACAACCTACAAATAAACAAGAGAGATATTCAAAACTGTAACAAATGGAATGTGCACATCTTCTGGGATTTTTCCATTCATTTTTTATACATTGCATTTCATTTAGATTTCAAAAATATAAAAATGAAATGGAGAATAAAAAAAAGGGAAATGGTGGAAATAGTTGACAGGCAACATTGAGCCAGAAACTTGGTATGACTGTCCTAAAACTAATCAGTTTTAAAACTACAGAGTGAAATACAAATAAGATGCCACATACCAAGTATCCCAGACAATCAAGGTGTCCATTCTGTGCTGCTGCATGTATCAAGTGCATCCCATCTCTACTTTTTGTTTCACATCTTGCACCAACAGTATGAAGGTATTTGAGGCAACTGAAATGGCCATTTTGAGCTGCGAGGTAAGCTGGTGTGGTTCCATCTGTAGCTCTCTCATTGACAGCACTGGAAATAGAAAATGAATGAATAAAAGAGTGAAAGAAAAATGGATGAATGATACATGGTTGAAAGAAAAATCAAATGAAGAAAAATATGGTAAGGAAAAGAAGGTACTACAAATGAATGGATGAATGTGGAATAAATGGATTTTAAGAAAGATGGATGGAATAGTGGGATAAAATGTGCGAGTAAACAGAAAAAAATTACGCATTATGATAACAAAATGCATGTAAAACTTGGTAAATATTATTTTGTACGATCTGTTAAGAAAATTAGTTGACAAAGTTTTAAAATCCTGACAAAGTGAAGTGAATTTAATCAGTTAAGTATAAAATGTTACTGAAGCCAATTCCTATCAATGTATGTGGAATTATTTGGAAACTAATGAGTCATAGTACCTTGGATTAAAAAAAATACAATTAAACGTTTCTCTTTTATGCACTGAGAATATTCTTATTCAAATTTTAAAAAAAAGGTAATCTTTTAAGCTTGTCAAAAAAAAAAAAAAAAATCCTCCAAAAATTCCTGGATTATTTGGTAGTAAAGCCAAGGTATAACTTAATCTAAAAGGGTCCAAAAATTTTGAAAGTTTTAGAAAATTTAAAAAACAACATGCATAACAGCTGCCCTATTAACATATTAGCACATTAGATACCAGAACATTAAAATTTTCTTACACTGGATTTAACTTTGATATCAGGAATTCCAAGCATTTCAAGTGGCCACCAATTGCTGCAAAATGCACGGGAGACATCTTATTCAGGGTCTTTAGCCTGGGATTACATTTAGCTTTTTCAACCAGCCATTTCACGATATCTAAGTAGCCGAATCGTGCTGCCAAGTGTAGAGGTGCATGCCCAGAGTTATCGGTGACATCAGGGCTTAAATTACATTCTTGGATGAAGAATTTCACACACAGTAATTTTCCTTGTGTACAAGCGTCGTGTAGCGGCGTAGCCCCATTTTTTGCTTTTAGTTTGGCTTTCATTCCAGTCTTTTCTACCATCCACCTAAGGCAATCTAGTTTGCCATATCTTGTGGCATGATGTAGCGCTGTGGCGCCGAATGAATCGAAAGCGAACGGTACAGATCTCTTTAGGGATTGCAGCGTAGAGATATCACCGTCTCTTGCAGCAGCCAAAACTCTCTCAGCCTCTTCCGCCATAATGAAATTTAAACTTATCTCTACAAAGAGTCAAAGATAATCCATTTCCTCTTTCAAAACTTTGTTTACTTTGCGATAACTTCTTTCGACTTCTGGTCCCTCTGAGTCTCAGGAATGATCTTGAATAAGTAAGCTTATTAATTATTGAAAAGATTCATGTTATCAGCTTGACAATACTTGCCAAACATTTGGTATCTAACGAGTAAGCGACCACACAGTTGGGATGATAACATTCATGTCTTCAGCCCACGGTATCCACTCCTTGTGAGAACAACTCACCATAAAAACAACGACAAGGAGAGAGATAAATAAAAATTTTTCTTTTATAAGTCCCATTTTACAAGGTTGATGTAGCGGTTCTAGAAAAAGTCGTGGGATACGAAAGAATTCTCGACAAATCTCCAAGAATTCACAATAAGCCACAGTAAAATCCACCTGTCTGTCAAACCAGCACGACATTTTCTTCCCTTTCGATCGCAGTAATGACGTCGTTAGCAACTTTTTCAAAATTTCCAATGGGGTTAATATTTTAAATAATTTTAAGACCAAAAATCTCATGAATAAATAAAATAGTTTGTTTTCAAATTAATCCGCCATCTTGGACGTGTCGAGGAAGAAAGCCTGGGAACTAAAGTGAGCCCGCGAGTATATTCACCAGCGGTTATTATACTTAGCGCATGCGTATTGGTGTGTAGTTCCCATTCTCTCGAACCGTGACAGTGTTTGATCCAAGATGGCGGCCAATGTTCCTGCTTCAAACACTAACACGACTACAGCCAGTATTTCTAGCGCTTCTGCTGGTTCTAATCCTGTAGTCTCGACGCAGCAATCTCAATCAACAGCAGCTTCAGCTAATTCAGCTGCCACTGCGCCGCAAGATACGAAATTGCGTTCGGCGGGAGCTTCGTTATCGGAGTTTATGACACAATTAGATGACTACACGCCAACGGTGTGTTTAATATTTGTTGGTTTGTTCAGGATTATTGTTTTATTATACTAATGGCTGGTCCTGGTTATCTTTTTAGATACCTGATGCTGTGACAGCTTATTATCTTAACCGAGCAGGATTTGATGCTTCAGACATTAGAGTGTAAGTTTATATAGTTCTCTTCTTACAACCCCATTACTTTCCCATATCTCTTTCCCCGTTCCTCCATTCATTCCCTACCTTCCCTTCCCTCCATCCCTTCCCTCCATCCCTTTCCTCCATCCCATCCCTTCCCCACTATTCCTTTCCCTGGCCATCCCTCCACACCCTCCCATCCCCATCCCTCACTCCCTTCCACCCAAACCTACCAACACCTAATTTGCGATGTAAATTCCACTTTATTGCTGAAGACTAGCAAGGAAAGAAAATGGAATGGAATTCTCCTCATCTCTTGTTATGCCATGATACCAACACTATACTACCAAAGTCCTTTGCATAGTATGGTACAACCCGGTTAAATATTATGCATGTGTACAAACATTAATGCCCTATTGTTCTTTTATTTTTCTTTGGTCATTTTCAAACAGTGCATGGCTGGGTATTCTGAAAATGCATGCTCCCTTAACTCCTTTTTTAGCCCTAACAACCACTGTCTTGCAACTCTCAAAAGTGTTCAAAGATCTAGTTGTATCAGATTGGATGATTTATTTTTGTATTTCTATCCAGGGTTCGCCTTGTCTCGTTATCAGCCCAAAAGTTTATATCAGATGTTGCCAATGATGCATTACAGCACTGTAAGATGAGGGGGTCTGGACAGAGTTCTAGGAAATCGGGAAAGGTAGGCAAAAATATCCCGTATTCATGAAGATATGATGGGTTATTGACTACATGTACCATCAATCAAATCATGATAGCACATACAGATATGTGTGAACCATACTTTGATTGACTGTAGTCTACTGCAGATTAACCTATTGCAACTTTTGTCTTGATCATCACATACAGTAGCAATAAAAACAGGGATCAGCTCTGAAGCAAATTTTAATTGGCCTAAAGAAATTAGTCTTATAAGCCTGAAGTGAGATGATGTTTTACCCCCGTCTCTAGACCATAATCCTTTTTGAAATTCTTTCATATTAAAATTTTTGATTCCTTAGAGAATACAGGAACAATAGTCATAATTAAAGAACAAAAGCAATGTGAAAAGGATTATGGTCTAGAGACGGGGGTAAAAATGCATCTCGCTTCAGGCTTATTAGATGTTATTGGTTTCACTATAAATTCTATTGCTTTTGTTTATTGTTTACTTTTTTCCTTGGGAATCCTTGCAAACATTTTGACAAGATGTTCCTCTACATTTCAGGACAAGAGATATACACTAACAATGGAGGATCTTACCCCTGCACTCAGTGAATATGGTATCAATGTTAAAAAACCACCTTACTTTGTATAGTCAATTTATAATGTAGATTGTAGAAAATCAAAGACCTGTATATAGTAGATATTGTGTTATCATACCTGGGACACTAGATTTTTCTCACGTAACAGCCATGTTTATTCCCGTGAGAATCAAAACCTGTTTACACCTAGGTTATGCTTTGAGGTGGGGAAAGAAAGGCCCTATTTATCTAGAGTATGCCTGGGTAAACTCATCCAGTATTACTTATGATATATTTATAGGCATCCAGGGAAAATATATCATTTCAACTAACATGAGAAAAGAAAATAGAATTTCTGATTGCATTGTCAAATATATTAACTTGAAATGCTATCAAAATGTCTGTAATTAGGTTTGAATTAATCAGTTTGTTGACCTGGACTCTTTGAGGGCAAGGTGAGCATCTGGTTTCTTCTATGTACATCTAATGATAATTGCTACCCAAGCTTCTGGTTGTTAAGCCCATCATCAGGGGATGTGAAAAGAGTTTGAAAAATGACAAAAAATTAACATAATATCAGTATACAGGTAGCTTTTTTTGATTATTTCAGTGCGATGCCCAAAAGAGTATTAACAGCGATAATGTATTCACATAACGAAACAGGTCACATTCGTGAGAGGCGCAAATTAGCTTCCTCGAAAGTTAATAGATTTACTATGCCTGAAAGATATCTGTCGACAGATATGATAATATTAAATTCAACATGTACAAGACTCTGATTCACTTCTGTAGCATTTCTTTATTTTGTCTGGTTAATTTATTTTACACAAATAAATTATTGCTGAAAATCCAAAATAAATTCATTTAATCTCAAACATAGAGACATCTTATTTAACATTTATTCCCTAGCTTAGATACACTAAACTGACTCTTTTTCAAAGAAGTATAGCTAGTATTTAAATAATAATATGTTAATATAATTATAGTGGGCAGAAATATTCTCTTACTCTAAGATTTACCTTGGCTCACAGACTGTAGTGAGAAGCTTACAATCATCTTTAAGAGTATCTTGTACCTATTGTTGCAAGGGAAAGAAAAAAATGATGGCCAACTAATTGCTGTCCTGATACTTGTTTATGGTGTTAACTAACTATTTCATTTATTACACGTTCTTAATTAACTTATTAATGTTAAATTTAAATTTTTGTCTGAATTGTACTCAAAATAAATTCTTAACTATTGCTTTCAATTTAGTTTATTAAGTTTTGGCGTTTGGGTCCAGAATCTTTTATTATCCTACAAGTTATTGCAGGGCTTTAAATAACGGCCAAACATCAGACCAAGCCTGGCCAGAATTGGAAGTTAATTGTCTGGTAAAATCTTTGCCTTTAAGATATGACATCTTTGCCTTGCTGGTCATTTCAGCCAGTAACATTGAGCCAGAAACAATGTYGACCAAGCTAAAACTAATTTGGCTTGTCATCATAATAGTTAACTTATTGGCCGTTGTCCCGTTATCCCGTTAGCCCTGGGCCCAGTTGTTCAAAGCCAGATTAGTTCTAATCCTGGGTTAACTCTTAATAAGACCTATAGAGTTAATTCTGGATTAGCGCTAATCCAGTTTTAAACAACCCGGCCCAGGGTTGTAAATTTATGGTTCAATTTTTATAATGTGTATAATCATTTCCTGTCAGTTTTGTGGTATTTGGTACTGTATGATGATTGTTGTTCATGCTAGAGTAGTGCTGTAATATTTGGGTATAGCAGGAGATGACAGACTTATAGAACCATTGGTCTTGAACGTCCATATGACACTACCATCGTTTTCATTCAGAGCATAAAGAGTTGAATCTGTACTAGCGGCATAGACAACAGAGTCGGTTCCCACTGCTGTTGATGCTGAAACATAGTCTTTAGTAGCTGGTCCCCAGATGATATCGGTCGTAGTCTGATTGATGGCTAGTACACGCCCATCTCCGACACCAACAAAGATCTAAGAATTGAGAAATAACGGTAATTAATATATTGTTAATCTAAATACTTTGCGAAGTATAGTCTTGGTTTGTGGTTGGAGTTTGTGCCTTGAAGATCAAACTATAGATCTCTAACTTAGCAGGCAGCACACTAGCCCATTAAACCATCATATATACTTGGAACATTGACTGATGATATCTTACCTTGCCACTCTCCGTAACAGTAGGTGATGATACTACTTCTCCCCCAGCATCTAAAGTCCATTTAACAGTTCCTCTTAATGGTCCGGCATGAGTATTAACTGCTAATATTTTACCACTAATAAGACCAACATAGAGTGTTCCATCGGCTTTACTAACGTAAGGTGAAGACTCTATCTCGGAACCTGTGTCTAATGTCCATATTGGGCTTCCTGTGTCAGTATCAAGGGCATAGATGTTCTTGTCCAGAGAACAGAAGTAGACAACCTGAAAGTGGAACACCACAAAGTGTAACTGTATAGGCTGAAGGATATCAAATGATTTTTGCATTCAAATAGCTTTCTGCATTCAAATAGATTCTGCATTCAAATAGCTTCTTGCACTCAAATGGCTTCTGCATTCAAATAGCTTCTGCATGCAAATGGCTTCTGCATTCAAATGGGTTCTTGTAATTCAAATGGTTTCTTGCACTCAAATGGCTTCTGCATTCAAATAGCTTCTGCATGCAAATGGTCATTTCTATAAGTATGTTGAACAGGACTTACCTTCCCATCTGCACTCACTGCTGGTGATGACATTATTTTCCCAGCCTTGTCAAACTGCCATAAAACTTCACCAGTCTTCATATCAAGAGCGAATACCCTTGGGCCCTTATCTGCAGATGTTCCTGCATATAGGGCACCCTTTTCTTCACCTAAGGCAACCCTACCATAAATAGGTCCACCAAGGGACTTCCTCCAAATAGTGGTACCGTTATCAGAATCAAGAGAGTATAGATATCCATCGTGAGATCCTACATAAATTGTCCCTGTCTTTGACACACTAGGACTTGCTACTACACCTCCTTTAGTCTGAACACTCCAGAAGAGCTTTCCAGTTGATGCTGCTACAGCATAGATATTGCCATCATTTGACCCAAAGAATAATCGCTCACTGTCTGGGCTGAATGCTGCTGTTGATAGAATCTTGCCTTTGGTGGGGAACTTCCACTGAAGATCACCATACAAAATGCCTACAGCATACATGTTGTTGTCCTCAGATCCCACGTAGACAAAAGGCTGGAATTTTGAAATATTATCTAAGACTGAAATACAAAAGATTGTCTCATTAATGTATCGACTCTCAAGTTTATTGAACCCTGAAACAAACTCTTCATTGGAGAGATCTAAGTCAGGGCATGGCTAACTCACAGATCCAACCCTGAAACAACCTCTGGGCTGATCTAAGTCAAGGCACGACTAACTCACAGATTGAACCCTGAAACAACCTCAGGGCTGATCTAAGTCAAGGCACGGCTAACTCACAGATAGAACCCTGAAACAACCTCTGGGCTGATCTAAGTCAAGGCAAGGCTAACTCACAGATTAAGCCCTGAAACAACCTCTGGGCTGATCTAAGTCAGGGCATGGCTAACTCACAGATTGAATCCTGAAACAACCTCTGGGCTGATCTAAGTCARGGCACGGTTATCTCACAGATTAAACCCTGTAACAACCTCTGGGCTGATCAACTTCATGGCATGGCTAACTCACAGATTGACTCACCACATTGCTTGCAGCTTTGCCTACAGTATGTAAGCATCCAATCAGGGTCATCAATGCACCGACCAGACTCTGCCCATTCTCCACACTTCTCATCTTCATCCTCACATTTTGCTGTAAAAAAATGCATGATGGGAGTCATTAAATAAAGAACCCATTCTAGGCTGGCTTAATTACACATCTATGTCTGTTAAAGTAGCAATTTGATGTGGCATTGAACGCTTAAACATAAGTATGAGCAATCGTTTCCCAGCTCTTTAATGAGAAGACATACAGTAGGTCTTTTCTTTGTCTTCCAAGCCAGAATAGAACCATCTAGTAAAGATGATATAGGTAATCTCTTTTCCTTACCTTCTCCTCTTTCTATCCTCTCTAAAGGATGCAACTCATAGTCCACAACGTCTGTTATTGTTTCTCTCTCAGATTCAGTGAGCTCAAGGTCTAGTGCACGGAAGTTAAGATAGATGTTTCTTGGGTTGCTTGAGCGAGGTATTACTGTGACGTTTGAATGGATAGCCCAGCGAAGCACAACCTAGTATGTGCGAGATATATTGAAACTTTATATGGTACCATAAAGACACTCCTAAAAACGACCATTCATGGTCACTAAAAGACTGCATAATGCGACCAACTTTGGCGTTTTGGTTGTCCACTGAAAGAACTGTTTGTTTAATATTGTAATATAGCTAGTCAGTGAAGGTGTTCATCAATGATTCTGGTTGTTAGTGGAGGTTGGGTTTTGTGTGTGGTCAGTTTGAAAAGGTCTCTTTGTACAGTCTGTTTTGCTCAATAAAGGTTTGTTTAATTGGCTCATTTTTCTGTGCTCAGTTAGTGCAGGTTTGCAACTAATGTTTCTCGTAAGGGAACACCGTCTATAGGTCTCTTAATTGAGGTTTTTTGTCCTACCTGTGATGTAGCGTATTCGTAGTGTGCTGCCACTTCGTAAATGATAGTTGATTTTAATACAGGATTTTTCTTTAGACCATAGAAGTACACCCATCTTGTACCTAATGGATATTTTAGTATATTTTAAAACATATTTAGGCTTAGACATTACTTCATATTTTTCAGCCTTCTTTGTCTTGGCTGAAATGTTTTTGACATTTCAGGCCACGTGTCATTCTCTTGAGAATAAGATTCTTTGTTTGAGTTGTATCCATTGTCACATATCTTCTCATGCGCAACCGATAAACAAAGAAATCATACTTTAGGGAAGGGCGTGGTCTGAACTGGAAAACAATTTATGCCCAAGGCAAATTATCATCCAACCAAGTATTTCTTTCACTGGCATAGGGCCATTTCCTAGTGTGAGGATAAGTTATTGTGAATATAACTCCTTGCAAAGACGTGTGGGATCAGGAAACATTGCTCCCACTTGGTATATCACACATGCGTATCTTACCAAGTGTAGAGAAGCCGATGTAACGAATGTTGTGCTCTGAACAGAACTGTCTGGTGTTCTTATCCTGATGGAATGGATCAAACCAGTTTTGCACAGCAGATACAGGTACAGTAGCAAACTCGATCAGCTCTTGCAGTTTATCTTGGTTGAAGTTGCTGACTCCAAGGCTACGCAGTTTTCCTTTCTTCTGCATGTCTTCCATGGCCTTCCAGCTCTCTTTCCATGTTCCTTTAGGTTCCCCTTTAAACAAAAACAATTTAAACTTATTTAAAAGAGCGAGCATTTTCAAGGCTTAACAAGGTTTTGTCCTGTCTACAAGTTGCATGAATTGAAACGAGTTGAATACGTGCGCCATGCGCGACGAAGTGGGACAAAAATACACAGTAATGATTGCGCAATATCTCTCAAGATTCGCGCTGAACATTCTTTATAGCATGATCCTCCTGTAGTGTCCTACACAACCGTGTCAGTGTCGTCACGCAACGCTCACTTCCCCCTCTTCAAAAAGGGTAGCAAACCAAAAGAGGGCATGTTACTACCTTGCATCCCACTACATATTACCCCAGTGTAAGAAGACCTCTTTAAAGTGTGCTAAAGTATCGCAACATCGTATACAAACCTTTCTCGCACGTCAAAAACAAGGTGTCACAAGTCTTGGAGTGAATAAGGAACAGATCAATGTAGTCTGTGTTCAGTGCTTTAAGTGACGCTTCTATAGCATTGATGGTCGAGTCGTATCCCAGGTACTTGGGGTGAAGCTTGGTTATGATGAAGATATCGCTTCTGGGGACTCCGCTTTCTGCTATAGCTTGAGCAACGTCTTTTTCTGAGTTGATGTATGCCTGAGCTGTATCGATCATTCTGCAAAGAGATGGAGAACATGCCTGCTCATGATCGTGAATCAAAAACTTATGGGACGTAGTGGCGTGTTTCGAATCTGACTGGATGAACTACAATATTGCGCGTTTTCTGTTAGCATCTGCTAATGGCCAGAACTGGAATAGACAGTTTTCTAAAGGCGTTGCGCCATCAAGACCACAGCGCTAGCTAAATCTAGATCTTTGTAATGCGGATATGACGTCACCTACCTGTACCCAATCTTCAGAGCAGTCTTGACGGAGGTCACCGTATCCTTTAGTAACGCAGTACCAAAACCCATCACCGGCACTAGGAGTAGAGTTAAGCATAATGATCGACTAGGCGAAAAACGACAAGAGATAGGTCATTCCAAGACCCAAGAATAGCAGGAATGACTCGTGTTTCTGCTTCTTATTCTCGTCAAGAACATTAACCTTAGTGTTGAGACTGATTCAATGTTCTTTGTATTCAACGAAACCATTTCCCTATCGCCTTTGGCGATGACAACGTTTATTGAAATAGGTGTTAGTATACAGTTAGAGTGAAGTTACTAAACGCTAACCACATTAATAGACCCTAATGCCATCGTTTTCTTTTGTGTCTGTTTGACTATCCTAATACACGTTGACTAGCATTTCTTATTTCATGGGTCACATGACTGAAGGCATGCATAAATTAACAAATGAATAAGATAACGACCAGGAATAACACTTACTTGTAAACCCGCTGGCCAGGACCACATCTGGCGGGCGCTCATTTTTCTTGGGTATTCTCAGGTACTGTGTAACGGGATCGCTTATATTGATCTTCAGTATGACATTCAGGTGAGGGTTTTCGTGATCACATTCGATACGTTCAGGTTGTTTCTTCACCAGCGTGTTAAACATTTCATTTACCTAATAATATTATATCAATAGTAAGATACTGCGCATATCCTGGTTAGCACGTCACGTGTTGCGCCAAGGGCGGCGTAGCGGTACTGCACTAGCCTCACCTCTGGAGTCTCAGGTTAGATTTCTGGTCTCTTCATCACATTAAGAAAAATTCGTTAGGTCTTTCTCCTGATTCGAGATTTTTTCTGGGGTCTCTGAATTACGATTCAACCTGCGAGTTAGGCATGCCCTGACTTAGATCAGTCCAGAGGTTGTTTCAGGGTTCTATCTGTGAATTAGCCATGCCCTGACTTAGATCAGCCCAGAGGTTGTTTCAGGGTTCTATCTGTGAGTTAGCCATGCCCTGACTTAGATCAGCCCAGAGGTTGTTTCATGGTTCTGTCTGTGGGTTGGCCGTGTACTGACTTAGACCAGCCCAGAAGGTTTTAGCGGCGGTGGCGAGGAATATTTTTAATGCTGCAACATTTTTAACGGTGAAATTTTGAGTAAATAGCGCGGCTAATATTTTCCCATAATGATATCAACGCATGCGCATTGAAGCAGAGAAAAAGTACCAAATTTACCTTGATTATATCTTTGTTTTCATCCAGCCCAGCATTAACAAAATCATCTTCAAAGTTAAACTGATCAAACCAGATATTTACCGCGATGTTGGGGGATCCCTTGGACCAGACGATGTGCCACCAGTATTGTGGGATATACAACATATCACCTGTAAACAGTAAGATAGTAATTACAGGTCTCCGCTAACAGAATAAGACAAGAGAGATTTCATATGACTGTGCATGACTCATGACCATGGTAACGGTAATGGCACGGAGTTCAAAACATACGCTGAACCAATAAAAACAATGGATCCGTCTCCTCATCCATGATGGAAAAGCATTGTTGAGAGGCGCACGCCACCCACGCTTCCTTTAAACCACATTATAAAATAACTGCTCTAAATCTCGTAATCTGATTGGTTGGGAGAGCGTTTTTTTATGAGAGAACACAGCACCCGCGCGCGTTTTCTATTTCTTCAATGTAGCATGACACGATCACAGAATTGATAAAATTCGCGGCATCAATTACAATGCGCGAGATCCGTCTTCTCATCCAATCATAAATCTTCGATATGCGCAAAGCGTCATACCACAGGGGGAAGGGTGGAGTAAAGATCATTACCTGGGTACAGCGTCACTTTGTAGTAAGGAACTTCCACAAGTTTAGGGAACGATTTAAAATCTATCGCTTCAGGATCAAAGGCTAATATTCCAGGAAACAGAAAGTGTTCCTCTGCGTAAAGCTTCTCGGCGTACTTAGAATCTATCAAAATAAAGGTCTTGGTGCCCGAGAGCACGGTGATAACGTTCTCGTAGCCATCTTGGTGGAAAGCAGAGGTTGTATCTCCACTACTCATCAGCAAGTTTAAACTATTAATTTTGGACGCTAATTCACTACATCCGAGAAAATAAGGAAGAACGAGGTCATGGAACATTTTAGTTGGCGGAAACAATGAATCTAGATAAACTTCTTGGTTTTTATAAATATTCAAAAAGTCTTGTAGTTTCATGGGTTTTCTGATTGGCTGCTCGTTTTTGAATTTCTTGCGAAATTCTACGTAGAATGGCGAAGAACCGTAGTTTTCTCTCAAATATGATTCGTTGTTCCATCTTGACATTGCCGGCCAGTGATTGGCTGCTCCCCTGACAACGACAGGTCGTCTACCATGAACGAACCGATGGTAAAAGTCGGAACCGCTCGGAGAATACTTGAGAATCTTGAGACCATCTTCTGCTGGTCGGTGCGCACCAAAGGGTTTGACGTGATCTGATTGAACAAAATTGATAAGAAACATCGATTCAAGCAAACAATCACAACATGAGTTGAGTTTTGATACAGGTGGCCCCTGATATTAAAAGCGCATTGAATGAGGAGTTTGAATCAGCCAATCATGTTAAACTACGTTGGACTTTGGGCTAAGTGTTTGGGAGTCTTCTGTGACCTTTTTCCTGCCTACCTGGTGTTTTATATTCCACGAAGTTTTTAAAGACAATTAAAAATCTTCACGAGGATAAACCACAATATATATATGAACTTAACCTATTTATTCATGAAATTTCACTTTTATGATAATTATTATTATTTAAAAGATTGTAGGTAAAATATCACTGTATTGAAAACGTGAACATTAAATAAGAATAGCATCGAGAAAACACAAAGGGAACATTAATATTATTGAATAACAAATTATTATTTTAAACAAATGATGGGTTAATTTTAATGACTTTCTTGACTTTTATCCTATACAAGTCGAAATGAAATATGTTTCTTAAACCTATAAGCTTTAAATCTCTAAAATATGCAGATCATGAGTGGTGGTGTTCCTTTATTTCATTCCTTTAATTTCCTAAGAGGAATTCCAGAGTAAGGAAGGTGTAACCTAGGTACACAGTAATACCATAAGCCTACCATATGTATACTATCACATCTGGTCATAACTTACATATACTATCATTGTTAAACACATTAATATTAAAATAAAAGACATACTTATAAATAAAACAAAATAAAACACATAACTTGCTGTTTTTAGAGAGGGTGAGCATGAAAGCATTAGGAATTTGGCTAAATCCCAGAAGAAAGTTAATGACATCAAAATAGCCCAAAACAAAGCTTGAATTGAAACCAAACAAAGCATAATGTCAAATATAGATGAAAAAAATGAAAGTCATTATACACCAAAGCATTGACTACGTGGTAAACCATGAATACATTCAATACTTTCTATGAATAATGCAACTCTGAACTACAAACTTTAAAGCATATTTCAGTAAACAAAGAAAATAAAACCTTACAACAGTATTATTAAAAATAATATAGTGCATATCTTTTATTGCCAAATGTGACTAGATCTGCTTTGTTGCAAGCTAGATGTTGATTGATGCACTTTAGATGGAAATGGCTTTAATAAATGTGTTAAACAGAGCATGTAAAATGGAAATTAGTTGGCAGGGAGTAAAATAATCACTTTGATAACCAACGAGGGAACTGCTTGGCTATTAAACCACAAGCCCTTCATATATTGATTCCAAAACTACCATTATGAAGAATATATATAAAACTGTTCCAATAATTCTTTTGAAGTTGTCTAAACCAAAAACATATGAAAAAATTACTTACCCTAACCTGACAAATTAAAATATGGGGAAAATACAACATCAAAAATAAACCATTTTTATCATTTTTTCATTTTCGGTTTTCTTTACTCCTAGTTTCATCTATAATTTCTTTACGCCGCTAGCATTTTTCATAAATATTTTCTATATTTTCACTTCCTTTCTCTTCCAAATTTTCTGCCTCCYACTCAGTGCAACAGCGGAACAAAACCTGTGCAAAAGTACACGCACAGAAATGATGCTCACATTTTTTGCAATGTCTAACAAAAGGGGACATTTCTATTGTTCTAGACAAGATTATTCTATCGTCAGCTTTTGAAGAGAACTTACATCGAGACGATAGAGCTTCGTCTAGTTATAGATCAGAATGGCCAAGTGCTTATATCATTATATACTAAACCTCTTGTCTACTACTTTGTGGTTTAATCTATAATACTTTTTGGCCACTCTCATACATGAACTGTATATTTAGTAAACGTACTGGATACCTGTATGATCTCTCGTATTATACTAACTTGACATATATAAACAATAAATATTCTTGAGTCTTTCTGACCAGTTGAGGTCAAAATTTTAGATTATTTGAGATCGTGCTCACTTTAATTCATTTGACACCGTAAATAGCGTGGTGTTTGACAAGAAAGAATATGGTCAAGATCTCTGAATGTAATCTTTTTGGTTTTTGCTTCATTCAGAAAAGGATTTATATATTTTCAATGTCTGAATGTGTGTGACTTTCAAGAGACAGAAAAAAGTTCAATTGCTTACCTTTGAGTTTCGTGGAGTCATCTTTACTACCTAAAACTCCTTGTAAAACGTTACATTTACACACAAAAACCAAGAAAATGTACCAAATCAACATTCTTGAAAGAAGACTCTCACAAATCAGCTGGTCAAAGACTTTAAGGTTGTAGTAGATGGGCTAAATTATACGAATAAAATGGCGCCAAGGAGGGATATAATAAACTAGATAATAAGACAGCCGACCAATGTATAGAGCAATGAATTGAATAGCTAGCCTAAAGCCATCTGGAAATTGTGACAGCGGCGCAGAACAGAGAATATTTCCATAAACTAGATCTTAGTTGACCACTCATGAGGGGGTAGCTCATTTTGACAACGGCCAAAAGTGGCGACCGGAACAAAGACTGCGGAGAACTTAGTTTTTGATCTGGGGATTTGTACTTCTGCGTAGGGAATTTGATTTGATCCAAGAAAATTAATATATGAACCCTTTATGCCTATAATCTGGTAGATTTTTTTAGCAATATGTATTTTTGGATTTAAAGGGATGGTTGGAAAGCCAATATAATGCCATCGATTGACAAGCAGTGAAATTTTATAAAAACGAGAACATTTTTTAGCCTTTATCTAATTTTTACTGGTTCAATATTACAGAAAATGTATTCGTCTAGGTTGGCATAATTAAGTTTTTACTGTTGTACACCTGCTATATTAAAATATCCACAACTATCGCTACAACCATCAACACTCACCCGATGCACAAAGGGTTTCCATTCGGGAGGTGCTCGGCTTCCACTCGGGTGGCGAGTATAAAGTGCTCAATAATTGCTTGATTGTTTATTCGAACCAACCATAAACCAACTAGTTTCTCGCAATTTTTTCTTGTTAAGAATATGGCGTCCTCGAGAACAGTTTTGACTTTTTTTCTCCTACTTTTTGTGGGAATTATTTACTGTCAAGATGTTGAAGATCAGTTAGTTTGGTCTGAATCGATGCAGTCAAACTTTGGAGTTGCTCAGCTCTCTCTTCCGGTAAATATGATTTGAAATAATTCTTAATTTTCTTTCATTTGACAGTATACAGACTTTTCTTTGTTTGCCCTTAAACCAAAGATAATCGTTTCGAATAATCGAAGAACATTTCGTATTAGTTTTAGAAGCAATTTGAGAAACCACAAATGTTAGCTATGATACTCTTTGAATATTTTTTATCTTTTCTCTTTAACCTTTCAAAAGCCCAACGATGAACACTTTATGAATTGTCTGATTAAATGTTCCCAATTAAACAATAATTATTAAAAAATATTGAGAATTAATAATATTTTAAACATATTTTTGTTTTTACAATCATACCTTAAAATATCAAAATTAATATCATGCAGCAAAATATAATTCCAACATATTTTAAAAAGCATTGAATAATTCAAATAATTCAAAGCAATTAATGAGTTGACTCTACAACTGTAGTCATGTCAATTGATCATTAGCTAACTGGTGGGTAATGTGTGGGCTAAGTTGATGACATCTTGCTTTCAACTATAGCCTGCATAGCGGACCTCTGGTTTTTCAGAGGAGTTCTGCTATTTCGGCTAGCTCTCATCATTTACCCCTAGAAATAGACCCCCCCCCCCCCACGGACTATATTTAAGTGTGTCACGTGCAATGCCTTCTGGGATAAATAATGATGAATGGAGAATTTATTCTGAATTTCAAATAATGATCTTCAAACGATATTTCAGGACACCTTGATGAACATCAGTGTGAAAGACAAAATCCTCTCTAGCTACAAAACTCCAACAAACAAGAAGGCCTTTGTGCTTGATAACCTCCTTAATGCTTCATCATTAGCAATGCTGCGTGGCTTTATAACAGTGGAATTAGGGGCATGGAAATTCAGCTTACATGAACCGTACGAAGGAGGAATAGAGAAACTTAATGATGGCATTCCATGGGTCAATGAGTTAGACTCTCTCCAATTTGCTAATTCTGCCATTGGCCGTGTGCTTCAAAAAGCAGTAACCGATGTTTCTGGTTCAAAGGAAATTTATTATCCATATAGAGTCAGGGCTAAAATTCTTCGTCGAGGTGACTTTACTAGATTATACAGTGATGCCAGTGACAAAGATGATGAATATTCCATGATAATGTTTTTGAATACTGAATGGCAAAAAAATGATTACGGAGAAATTTACCTGTAAGTAATGCTCAACAATAATATTATGGAGGTCTATATCAGTAAGTATAGACCTTTAGCTTCGCATGCAATTGCCCTTTTTAGATCACATGACATTCCCTTGAGAATTTCTCACATGAAAGAATCAACTCCCAAGAGAGTGCACTCATCACATGATGATCTGCAATGTGCACACTAAGGTAAAAGATCTATTGTATGGTATTACTTGTGTACCATGCTCATCAGACCTCAGAGTAGCCTGCACAGTGGCCCACCTCATGCCATCTCCTATTACTCTTGGGCTTCTGTATGCAGGCTAAATGCAGTGCAAGTTTTAGATTGGGGAGGTGTATAATATTTCAAAAAAATCTTCCGAATACTGGATTATATGTTAAATAGAAAATAAGCAAATAAAACAAAAATGGCAGCAAAACTATTGGGAATCAGAGAGGGATCAATATAGCACCCCAATGCCCAATTAAAGCTCTGCATGCTGTCCCTGTGTATCATGCCATATCGCTAAGTGTGATACCTAATACCTTTCCAGGTATGACAAAGACCAGGAAATATTTGGTGGTGCAGTACCCAAATATGGTCGTGCTGTCATCTGGCAGAGCTCTGTGCCATATCTAGCAAGACCCCCAAGCATGGCATTCAAGCAAGGATTATTCCTCTTGCACATTCAGTTCACAAAATCAAAAGACAAAGTCTACCAAAGTTCACAAAACTGGGAACGAGCTAGAGCTGAGCGGATAGCCGTAGTAACTGGTGACTTTGTTGGAGCAAACGAACTAGCCCCAGCTTCCATTGACTTTAAGAGCAAACTTGTCCGAGAATATCAAACCAAAAATGGCAAGAAAATCTTTGTATTTGATGATTTATTTGAAAAGAAGGATCTAGACATGTTACGAGTTGTTATTTTAAATTATGGCCTATACTACTATGATGACAGTGATGATGATGGTGACAGTGATAATGTGCAATGGATAGCTGGGTTTGCTATTGATAGTTACATACGTAGCAGACTCTGGAACATCACACGCAGGGTATGACTTTAAAGATATATATGTATATGTGATAATACGGGGTAAATGATGCAGTCATTTTGATGAATATCAAAGTAATTCTGCAATACTCTATTTTCTTTTGTTAGTTCCATTGAATAGTAAGGATTGTACAGCCTACAGAACGAAAATACGAGTTGATTGATATGCCAAGGGATTAACATAATACACAACCAAGACTATGGTTGAGCAAAGATAACTCAAAACTGAAGTGTTGAATCAAAATATCTCAACTTTCTTTGCATGCGATATTGTGCATTATGTTAATGTTATTCTAAAGGGTGTGGACCATGCACACTTGCTCAACCAATCAGCATGTGTGTTTACTAGTTAAAGCATGTTTCGTATGACTGAAAAAGGTACAACCAATCACTTTGTGTGTTTACTCGTTAAAGCATGTTTTGTGTGACTGAAGAGAGTACTGCAGGGACATTACTTAGGGTAACAGAAATTAATGTGGTTTTCTTATGTGTTGTAAAATTAAGGTACAGACTACAGCTCGTACACGGTATGATATGCCGTGACTAAGACTAAAATGGCTTCCCATTGTCTTCCAATAGCGCAGCGCACTGATTCTAAAAATAGCTTAAAGATTCGGACAAACATTGCATTCTGTTTAACCGCTACGAGGATTATACGAACCGATTTTATTATTTTTACTTAAAGTTACAATAATAACCCATGTAAACTAAGATCAACTGCGATCGGCTGTGAAAATTATCTGCTGAAAGTAAACTTGTAAGTTTGTTTGTCCGAATTTCGCCTTTGTCTTCGTTTTTATGACGTCATGGTTGCGCTGCGCTATTCATCCAATCACAACAAATATCTTAGGGTTATAAGATGCGGTACAGCTACAATTTTGCTGTTTTGTTTCCTACTCAAAAATACCTTTTAAATCATGCACACTGTGATTGGTTCTATGTTTCATGCCGTGACCGTGCTGTGTATTTGATTGACAGCTGTGAATAATCTCTTTCAGGTGGCAAGTCACGTGTCAGGGAAAGACGAATGGTTTCCTTATGACGTGTCATGTAACCTTATAAGGAATGCTGACCATACGCGCATCCATAATGACTGTGGAGAACATGAAGACGAATGGACATTCCTTATCTACTTGAATCCTAACATGACTAAGAATGATTATGGCGAGACTGTTTTCTATGAAGAAGATACAAAAAATCCTGAGATTGCTGCTGAAGTTCGACCAAAATATGGACGAGCTGTCATTTTCCAAGGTTTGTAGGAGTTTAGTATCATGTATATGAGGTTACGCATTTCTATAGTGATAAAGAAATAGCCCCTGGCAGAAACAAAGGAGTTGGGCTCTTATTTGGTGCGCGGGGAGTGGGATATGTGCCTTTAGGTAGACAGTAGTTGCAGTACCATATTTTGCAGATTAGCACCCAATTCGTTTCTGTGAGAGGAAAAATGAAGTAGAAAACGTGCTCGCGCGTAGTGTACAGCTGTAAAGCACTCGAGAATTACAGGGCACAGTGTTAGAAAAAAGTGTTAGAAGAAGCATGACGCGTAGCAGAGCTATTTCAATCTCTTTCTCTTAGACGCCACTCCGAGGTTGTTCTCTTCCGAGTCATGCTATACATTGCTAGGAAACGGAAGTGCTAGGCCTCTCCATGCTATGAGAAGCTTTAAGAACGTGCGCGCATGGATTGCTTCTTTTGTCCAATTTTAGCTCTTGATGAGAAAGCGAGAGGAAAATAAGTTAATTGAAAAAGGAAAAAATTAAAAATTAAAAAAGCACATAGGTAGATACTGCACTTACCACCCCTAACCCTTACGGGGTGGAAACGTTTTTTTCCCTTAGGAGGGGTGGGAAGCAGCTGTATAAAGGTTATTCTCACCTCAAATTGTCTTGAAAAAAAAAACAGTTGTTCGGTTGGTGCGCATCCCCGGCTGGAGGATGAAACTAATTAAGGTTTTGTGAGGTTTGAGTATGTTCTTGTAACAGCAATTACATTGTTATATTAATAGTACGGTATTTTACCAGAGTATCTGTGCACCTTTGTAGTAAATCTCTTGTTACATACATTGTTCTAATATATTTTATACCATAGCATTTACCATTTTCCATCAGGTATTATACCACATTCTGCTCGTCCTCCCAGCACCAACTACACCCACGCACGACTAACATTCGTTGCCAAGTTATCTGTAAACGAGTTTGTTGCTCGTACTAAAGCATTTGTTGAAGAGATCAGGCATTATACTGGCGTGAGATATCAACAGATGTTTGTAAAGAATCTACAGAATGGAATCGCTCCTGCGCAGACTAGAAAACCAGTCAAGGCCAAAAAATACCAAGGTAAAAAAATCTTGAGGAAACTTGAAAATCGATCGTTTGAAAAATACTTAAATGTCAAATAAATTATAATGGAAAAATTTGTTTCGTTGTAATAGGGTTACTTTTCACTTGTGGTGTTAAGTCTGGACTGCCTGTGCTATTCAATGGCAGATCCAGAACGTTCACAAGGGGGATGACTGTTAAGTAGAAAGGCAACACACAGAATTCCTCTTAGTTCTTACCTTATCCTTTATTGTTATTACTTTTCGACTCCAAAGAGGGTGGTGAGACACCCAATCCCACCCCCTTGCCGAATACAGGGTGGCCAATAATTAATTTTTAACATTATTTTAACAGCTAAGGAGGATGAGGAAGAGGCTGAGCGTGAAGAAGATGAAGAAGGAGAAGAAGGCGAAGAAGGAGAAGAAGGAGAGGAGTCCAATGGCAAAGAACCAAAGAAGCCATCAGCAGATGCTACATCTGAGGGAGAAGACATGACTCCAGAGTTTAATGATCCAAAACTTCAATCCTTAGAAGAGAAGCAAAAACAATTAGAAGAAGATCCTGAAAACTCTTTAGAAAAACTCCGAGCTCTTCATCGAGAACTTTCGGCCATGCATGAGTTAGACAGAGAAATGCTACGCCAAAACTATGCTAAAGTTCTTTAGGGTGAATTTTATTATTTTAAGAAAATCTTAAAATCACTTTCTAGTTCACTGCTTGTAGCTTAAATTAAATTATTTATTAACCACAATTATTGAAGCAAAGGTTTCAATAAACTTTTCAATCGCGATTCAATATACAGTATATCATTGCACGGGTGAAATACATTGCTGTATTTTTTCCATAAATGGAATAGGAAATGGATGAATGAAGATTATTTCCCATCCATTCACTTCTTTTAGATTTCTAATGGCAGATACTAGAATATATTCAATCTATAGATATTGACAGAATAACTGATAAAAATTAAAAAGTCTGTAAACATAGTTTTTATATTTACAACTTCATGCCAAAACTTCAAGGGTCGTTTGGGTGGTATTTGGGCTACCGGAAACGACGTTAACAGGAAATGAAGGCATTAGAAAATGCCAATCCTTTATCTAAATTTTGTCTCAGAAGAAAATTTCTTATGTGTAGTTCTCAACTATTCAGACATTTTCAATCTTAAATGTTTTTCCCCCCCCAATTCGCAATAAAACTGCAAAATAGATCTTATCTGGCGCTGTGCCGGAAGTCACGTAACCGGAAGCTATATGCATTTTAGGAGAGGTGAAACACAAAAAGATTTCAAGGATCCGAAATAAGGTTTGGTGTAAGATTATTTTTGAGACTTCCCTAGCGTTTGCTATGAGTACTTTGCTTGAATAATTCGAATAACAGAAGAAATAATGTTATGAAAGTTAGCCAATCGTCAGTGGCCATCCAAGGAATACCCCTTCGATGTTATAACGCATGCGTTACTGTGGGATCGTGTTCATTTAGATACTTCGGTGATCGTCAATTGAGTTGTTGATCTTGAAGCCGACTTTAAGATTTTTACTATGGGCCCTATAAAAGATATCTGTTGTTTAGGAGCGGGATATGTTGGTGGACCGTCTTGCAGTGTAATCGCGCTAAAATGTCCTGATATTCAAGTTACAGTAGCTGATCTTAGCCAACAAAAAATCGATGCTTGGAACTGCGATTCTCTGCCAATATTTGAGGTAGGTTAATTTGTAGTGGTTGAACTTTGTTTTTGTGTGTTTAGATATTTAATCCTTTGATTTATATTCTGTTTTTTAAAGCCTGGGCTTGCTGAAGTTGTGAAAGAATGTCGGGGAAGAAATCTTTGGTTTACAACTGACATCAATTCAGCGATAAAAAAGGCTGACTTGATATTCATATGTGTAAGTATATATCGTGTAAAATCTCTTTATTTATTTTGAATGTGTGGGCTGATGATAATAGGGGTATTAGGGACCATTCCTGGCGAGTTTCTCTGTCACTTGGAAACGAAATGATGTCCAAAAACCATCTTTACCATTATATCTACAGGTTAACACGCCAACAAAAACTTTTGGACTAGGAAAGGTAAGCTAATTACCTCGCAAACTTGTTCATAAACTATGAAACTTGTTCTTTTAATTAACTTTGAATTTACTGAAATTTTTAAATACGTTTATTAGATAGATTTAGAATACAGTTAATGGAAAACATAAAGAATTGAAAACACTAATAGCTGCTGTAAATTGCCATTGAAAGTAAATGCCTTTTTTTCATTCACATTATTAAATATAAATCAGTTTTTCGGCAGGTATCATTTATCTCTCTCAAGAATATCTTAGTTACGTACACCTCTAAATTATTTTGTTAACCAGTAACGGTCCAGCCTACAGGCAATTTCTTTTGTATTAGAACTCTTATCACTTTGAATTTGGTCTAAATGACTTTGAAAAAACTTTGCCATTCATTGTCTTTCAATCAAAACTTTGACAATATCTGACCAATCTAAGTTAAAACTCAGATTTGTTAGTTTACTCAGATTGACTCAGCTGATTTTACTTTTAGACTTCTTTTGTTTTCGTTGTAAGCCAACATCACAATCACTTTGCCTTTTGGTTTTTAGAAAAAAACATAGGAGGTCTATGGCAAGCCGAATGTAGCAATATTCAATTCAGCTCGTTTATTCAACGTTCAACCATATTTATTCAACGTTCAACC